>JAYESA010000351.1:0-142500 GCA_036927795.1 Iris macrosiphon
ATTCACAACCTAACTCGAGCTTCCCAACTCTTGCGGTGGTCACATTGAGAGCCGGCGGCAATCCGATGCTCGCGTGCAGCGCGTCTCCGTTTAGATCTGCAGAAAAATTGAAGAAATTGTTGTAATTTTGAAGAAATTTCTATATAAAAAAAGGAGCTTTCCTTTTTCTTGAGAAATTTCAGAAAAACCTAGGTTGGAGAGCTGGGCGGTGCGCCCCTGGAGCTTGAACTGGTCGCGGGAGAAGGACTTGAGCCAGTACTTGAGCGTGTACTCCAGAGCTCGCGCGATGATGGACTCCATCGGAAGGGCTTCTAGATCCTCTAGAAGCTTCAAGAAGGTTCCGGATCCGAGTCGCCGGAGGGGAGGAGGCGTCGGAGAGGGAGAGAGGAGAGCGGAGAGAGGAGGGGGAGGGGGAGAGGGAGAGGGAGAGAGGAGAGAGGAGAGGGACAGGGAGAGGGGAGCGGAGAGCCGAGAGGGAGAGGGAGAGAGCAGAGGGATAGGGATAGGGAGAGGGGAGCGAGAGCCGAGAGCCGAGAGGGAGAGAGGAGAGAGAATCTGCCCAAAAGAAAAAAAAAATTATTTTAATGAAAAACGTCCTTAGGAAGGACGTTTTTTCTAGGAAAAACGTCCTTCCTAAGGACGTTTTTCATTAAAATAATATTTTTTTTTTTCAGAAAGTGAAAGATGAGCGGAAATGATATAATATTAATAAAAAAATTATTAAAAAAAACAAAACGCCCTTCCAAAGGGCGTTTTAGGCTAAAATATTAATAAAAATAATAAAACAGACAGGAGACAGGAGAGAAGAGAGAAGAGAGAGGAGAGAAAAAAAATTAATAAAAAATATAAAACGCCCTTTCGAAGGGCGTTTTTTATTATTTTATTTATAAATTTTTTTTAACTTTCTGTTCCGTTAACGGAGTTAAAATATATTGACGGAAAAGTATAAAACGCCCTTCCAAATGACGTTTAATGTTTTTTTGATAAATTTTGAAACTTTGTTGCTTTTTTTAGAAATATATTAAACTATTATGCTCTGAGTGAAATTTCCGAAAAAAATTATCGTGCATTTTTTTTTTTTATCATTTGATTCATTTCAATGATTTTATTAACCTAAGATCTTAAAATTTATTAGCATTATTTTTTAGTGCATCCGACGTCAAGGAATAATCATATGTTCCTTTGCTTTCTAACTAACTAAGATACAGATCACTAAAAGTTTTATTTCAAAGCTACGAGTCCACTAATAAAAATAAGTTCAAAAAGGAAAAAAAAACTTGCCCACGTAGAAAAGATTTGAAATATTTTTTTAAATGTTTACAAGCGTAAAATATTTCAAATTTGACATAAGATGCTCATAAATATTTCTTATTATAATGGTAACTCATTAAGCTACACCCTTTAGTTTATAATAAAAATAAAGCAGCCAAGCATATTATTTAGTAATAGAATTTCATATAATAGTTGATATTAGAATTTAGATCTCCATAATTTCAGATATTAGTGTTTGGGTCTTAAATCTACTGTTTACGTAGACATATTTGAGGTATGTGGAGACCCAAACACTAACGTCGGATATTATAAAAATTCAAATCCTAATATTGACTATTATATGATATGATATTCTATTACTAGATAACTCTTTGAAATACGAGGAGTATATAAGATTTGGGATTATTCTACAAGAAGGGTGCAAGATTTCTCTTGCATGGTTATACCCATGCGTATTTGGGAGATGCTTTGGAGTATATAAGATCCACTTCCAATTGATAAACCAAACTATATATAATTCTTGGTGAGAACAAAAGTTCCTTGAAGCTTGCTAAGAATCATGTTTGTCATGTTGAGTACGAAATATGAGCATCATTTTATTCCTCCATTTTATTTGGGAGAGAGTGTTTGACGGGATAATTGAAATCTTGGAAATGCGGAACAAGGAGACCGTTGCTGATATATTTACAAAATTAATTTCCAATGGACTGTTCGAGCTTTTCACTTCAACGTTTGGAGTTGTTCCAAAAATGCAATTTAAGGAAGAGTATTAAAATTTTAAGTGCATTTTATCATGAATAAATCTAGTCGGTAAATGAATTTTACAAAAATATATTAGGTTGCGTATATGTAACTAAAGAGACATGAGTTATATGTAGTCCGTATCATGGTAGATTTTTTTTCTCCTCTTCTTCTGAAGAGGAACTAAGTCCCAAGGGTAAATAGAATCGTAACCATGCTATAACTAAGTCCCCAGGATAAATAGAACCGTAACCACGCTAGAGCCGTAACCACGTCAAAGAGACTCGAACATCCGACCTCCCGGACCGTAATGCCTCTTCTCTACCACTAGACTAGAGGGTTGTAGAGTGTATATATATATATATATATATATATATATATATATATATATAAAAAGTTGCAAGTGACGTCTAGACTAACGGTTAAGACCGATGCATACTACCGAGAAGGTTGCGGGTTCGAGCCTCCTGGACGTCCTCGGGGGAATTAAGTGGTGGGTTGGTGGTGGATGCAGTGCAGGTGCGGTGTGTGGTACGAAGAGACCCCGGTGGTGCGTCGATGCGGAGCTGACACGATGTGGTGCGCCTACGGCTATGTGAGGCCTTCAGGCCGGATGGGGCCTTCGGGCTTATGGTGCCTTCGGATCAGGATGCCTTCAGACAGAGGTGATGCCTTTGGGTCGGGATGTACTAGGATGGGGGCTTTCAGGCCCGGGATTGCATATATAGGCCTTCGGGACCTGAATAAAATTTACCTTCTGTGAATATATATATATATATATATATATATATATATATATATATATATATATATATCGTCTTCTAGACGGTTCAAAAGTGAACAGTTTAAGTTGTAATCCACTCTTTTTTTCATCATCCGTAATCTACTTTTTTCTTCACGTAATTAATAATTAAAAAATTATAACTATCCGTGTACGTGTTTTTCTTACGTAGAAATATATATATATATATATATATATATATATATATATATATATATATATATATACACAAAGTTGATTAAAATAGAATTAGCCTACTTCAATCCATCCACACAACTTGAAAAATCAGAAGCTTTATTTCTCCAAATCAGTAACATATTGACTTTAAAAAAAAAATGAAACTTGGAATCCTGCATAGCCATCCTTATTCTGGAAGAAGAAAAAGATATATAACGATGCCCCACCGCCAACAAACTCATGAATAACAACAGTAACAGTACTCATATATGCTCCTGATAAGAAGAGAAGCGTTAGGCATGTAAGCTTGACAACTAACAGTTCGTTGCGTAGCAGTCGCAATGCCCTCGACTGCAGAGGTAACCCATTCTAGAGCACGGACCTTGACACTCAAAGTTTCGGTTACATGGCGTGCCTTCATACATTGGTTCGTCACAGAGTTCGTGATGAGCCTTCACTTCTGAAACATATGCAAGTTTGATTGATTACATAAATGTTAGTTAAACCATTAATAAAGCGCTAATAATATATATGGCTCTCCAGAATCAATCATGTAGAACAAGTTGATTGATCAAAAATGAAAATGTTGAAACCAAAAATCTATATATAGCTACGCTCGCGCGTTATCATTTAAAAGAATAAAGAGAGAACAAGAAAGTGTGAAGTAAGGATGAAGAACCATAGGATGCAAGAAGCATCACGGCGAGGAGGAGGAGGAGGAGGAGGAGTGGAAGCATTTTCTTGGAGAATCCCATTATAATTTTAATTGTAATTAAATTCTCAAACACAATGATCAATAGAAATAATTAAGATGTGAGGAAGGGTTGGGGGGATGCCTCAGCCTTAAATAGAATAGGTCGCTAATACAATGTCTTGGGATTCCCTACGGAACGGTTTATTCCGTCAGCGGCGAAGGCCTAAGCATTTCTTGTTAGCCGGCTCGTAAGGAATCATGATCCCTTTACTTAAATCAATGAACATTGTACGTTGGATTATCTTTTTTCAACGGTTCAGATTAATCGAACTCAATCATTTTCATTTCGTATGCCCTCGATTGTCTTTTTCATATATATATATATATGAAGCTCTGTCCAGCTATAGGTCAAAAAGAAGAAACAAAACACTTATTCATCATAGACCAAGTATTGTATGTTGGATGTAGCTCTCCATTCCACACTGTTATCGGTGTAATCGGATAAAATTCTTCTAAAGGTCTGCCGTTGTTTGACTACTTGATCAAAAACTCTGTAGATTCTAACGTATCCGCTGGGTACTTTTTCTCTGTCCCTTATTTCTCGACTTTTTATATGGTATGAGTTTAGTTTTTCATATAAAAAAATAATAATAAATAAATAAATTATTATATCCTCTTACATTACGGTCTAAATAATTTTTCGGATTTTTTGAAGAAAAGAAAACAATTTTCGTATAATTGCGAAAAAGAAAAAAAGTTTTGGGTAATTGCTGAGAGGAGGACAACTCGCCAACTTAGTTGACGGGATCAAATGCAAATGGACACGCTCGCCAACTTAGTTGGCGGGGTCAAAGGGCTCGCCAACTCAGTTGGCGAGCTAGGGGTGTTGGGGGCAGAGCCCGCCAACTCAGTTGGCGAGTGAGTGGAAGGAAAGTTAATTTCGGCCGTTGGCTTCTCGGGATGGAGGGCGGGGAGGAATTATAGCCGTTGAGGGTGTTGGGGGGAGGATTATAGTCGTTGCACAACGGCTAATACAAACTTCTATATATTTTATGTCTCAACCAAATCATCCAGCACTCTCACTCTCTTCCCTCTAGCAAAGCCTCCAGCACTCTCTCTGTCTCTCTGCCTCTAGCAAAGCTTCCAACACTAAAAAAAATATTCTGCCTGCAATCAAAGTTCATCTGAGTTTCTTGTAGCAAAAGTTCTCAACCGTTATGGATCGTAGCGTAAGAATTGTATGCTCGCACGGCGGTAAAGTAAATGGTTAAATTATGAAGGAGGAGAAAGCCAAAAAAATTTAACTTATCCGAGTATTAGTTTTGAAAATATACATAATCATATTATTTAACGTTGTTCTATTCATTACGATTTTATTCTGAAATCTATTTTTGGTTCTAATTATTTTTTGATAGATAGTGAAGATGCGTGGAATTATATTCTTGAGATTAATTCACAATCACGGTATATAAAAATATATGTTATTAAAGTAGCAGCAACATTAGATAATAGAAATAGTGAATATTTTTCTGAATACCAGCACGTTAGTTCAGGTGCTAGTTTTTCTCAACAAATTGTTTTATTTTTTCAAGAAGGTCATTAATTAGATGAATCTAATCATGATGATGATAGTGACAACGACGATGGAAATAGTGATGATTTAGTTGAAAATGTAAATTATACGGTATATCATGATGTTGTAAAAGCTATCACTGATAAAGTATTTAAGGGACAATCATTTCATAGTTGTTCTCACTTTAGAAGCTTTATAAGTAATTTAGCAATTAAATATAATTTTAGTTGTTCATCTAGTGTTATGAATAATGCTCGTGAAATTATATATAATTGTGATCAACCGAATTGTAATTTGAGAGTATATGTCAAATTTATTGGAAATTGTGATATAGTTAAAGTTAGTACATTAGAAAATCGTCATTCTTGCTTAGGAAGACTTAATACAGGACGTCATCGACTAGCTACAGCTGCATGGATTAAGACCATGATAATTGACATTATTAGAGATAACCAGTCATATAGTCCATCATAAATTGTTAAAGATATATATAGGGAGCACCGTATACAAGTTAGTTATTCCAGAGCTTGGAGAGCCCGAGAGACGACATTAGCTAAAATTAATGGTAGTTATGATGAGGCATACGCTAGTCTTGAGGAGTATTGTTATAGAATTATAGAGACAAATTCAGGTAGTACATGTTTTATTAAAACTGCCAAAAATAATAGCTTTCAACAAATTTTTATTTATTTTAAGTCATGTATTGACGGATTTTTAAGGGACTGTTTACCAGTTATTAGTACTGATGCTACATTTCTTTCATCTAAATATCAAGGTATCTTATTTATTGCTTGTGCTCACGATCCTAACTATCAATTATATCATAGTGCTTATGATGTTGCTGAAGGTGAGAATAGTGATTCTTGGTCTTGTTTTTTAAACTCTCTTAAAATATCTTTTGAAAGTTGTTTTAATGATTAGAGTACAATTTTATTTGTATCTGATAAGCAAAAATGATTAATAAATGATGTTCGTGCTATTTTTCCTGCATCTTCTCATTTTTTTTGTATTCAGCATTTTAAACAAAATATGAAAAAAGTTACGAAAGAACTAGTATTTCAACACTTGTTAGATTTACTTGCTAGATCATATAATGAAACGGATGCAGAGAGTGTGTTTGATATAATTAAAGTCGAGAACATAATGTTGTACGATTGTCTTATTGGTGTAAACGATGAAAGTCGTCGATTTGAACATTGGATAACAGCTTATGCTACTTGTCCTAGATTAGATATTAATGCTTCTAATCTTGTTGAATGTTTCAATAGCTGGATTAAGAAATTACGAGATAAGTCAATAACAATACTTCTCGATGGTATTAGAGCCAAGATTATTATACTTCATGACAATCGTAGAAAGAATGCTAAAAATATAGACACAGATTATTGTCCGAAGATGTTAAAGACTATGGCTTGTATTATCAAAGAGAAGAGTCACCTAGAAATATTAGCTATTGATAGTTATAAGTTTGAAATAATAGACCGTGCAACAAGTAGAACCTATATTGTTAATATAAACGACAGATCTTGTACATGTTTTAGATGGTACCATACTTATATACCATGTATACATGCATATTTTGTTTTTAGATATTGCAATATTAGTATTGATAGTTTTTATCCTGCAGTATTTTCGACGGAGACCTTGAAAAGTGTATACGTACCAAAAATGGAGCCAATTCCAGTTTCCTACAAGATCCAAGCTCCTTTGGTTAGAGAAAAAATTGGAGTACCAGATGTAAGACGCAAAGCCGGAAGACCAAATAAGAACCTCATCAAACCCCGGGATTCATCGACGAGAGATCTTCGTTGCAGTAATTGTGGTACGATAGGACACAACCGAAGAAGATGTAATAGTCAACCGAGAGAGTAAAATAGAATTGTTCAATACAAACTTAAAAATATTATAATAGTGAGTCTGATAATAAAAGTTGACAAACATTACAATCAAACATTGTTACAAATCATACAAATATTGCAATCAAACATTGTTACAAATCATCTACTCATCCTCCTCCTCGTCTTGCTGAGTTTGGGTAGGCAGCGGTGTTGATGGAGTCGAAAAAAGCTGTGTGAATATCTGGTAGCTTTCATCTCCAGCAGTCTCGTGACTAGGGCCCGCTCCAGCATACTGGTGACTAGGGCCCGCTCTAACATATTGGTGACTTGGACCACTACCAGAAAAACTCAAATTAGCGACGTCTAAAAACATCGCTAAATAACCAAAAAATGTCGCTAAGTAAGTTTAGCGACGTAATTAGCGACGCACGTAATTAGCGACGTTTTAAAGAAGTCGGAAAAAAGCAAGTCGCTAAAATAAAAAACGTCGCTAAACGTCGCTATGCTGACGTTTTTAGCGACTTTAATGTGTCGCTAAATTTAGTGACGTTTAGCGACGCAGCATCACTAATTAGCGACGTTTATTAAAGTCGCTAAACGTTTCTAATTAGCGACTTATATAGCGACGTTACACCGACGTCTTTAATGACCTGACAATATTGCCATGTCAGCAGTTTGCGACGTACAACGACGATTTTAGCGACGTCATTAGCGACGTGTAACAGCATCGCTAATTAGCGACGTAGTTAGCGACGTATATGAACGTCGCTAAATGTTGCTAAAAACGTCGCTAATTTTACAAAAAAAATAAAAAAAATAATACTGAATTGCATTTCTGGGTTTGCCAACCCCCCTGGGTTCATTATCAGGTATATGATGGTAGTAGAAATAATTGAATAAGGGACACAGTAGCAGCAACAAGGGAGAAAATTCTAGTACACTGAGTAAATATGGGCCAAGTATCAGTCATCAGTTGTAAACTAAAATATATTAGGAACTGTATGAATATCAGTGAATTAAGACAGTACTATCTGTGTTGTGTGTTGGTCTTAATGTGCTCAGAGATAGGGAGAGTGTGTGTATTATAATTCAGTGTGTTTGAGTTTGTACAGGGACTGTGTATTATATTGCAACTTGTATCATTGAACTGGAAAAAAATAGGGAAAAATAAGCACTGAACATTCAACACCGGTAAAATAACATATTTAATATGAATAATATAATAAAATTTGAAGAAAAGAAAGCACCCAGCAAATCTCATCGTAAAGAATATGGCAAATTTATATCCATACAATCGCATCCTAAATAATAAATAAATAAAAATATCCAGCAGCTAGCTATACTACTGCGGATCTGTAGGAGGCTGACCACAGGCACGCCTGAAGGATAAGAACTGCTCATACTCGTCCCGTGGAATCGACACCGATGTTGATGGAGAAGGCAGTGACGTCGGTGGAGTCTGTGTCGATGTAGGCGCACCAGGAGGCCACGCCCGCTCCAAGTCTGTGAGTCGCTGGTTGTAAGAATCCATGGTAGATAACAGCCTCGTACTGCTATGAACCATTGAATCCTGCATCATCGTCAGCCTCTCGCCCATCGTTAGCTGTGATGCATGCAGCTCCATGATATTGCGGTCTGTCGAGGCTCCAATTTTATTTGTCAAATCCTGGAGCTCCGTCATGCTGCGGTCGAGCATATCGAATCGTGCGATGAGCGTCGGATCGTCCGCCTGCGGCTGGGACCGGGGTTGCTCCTCCATCCTTCGCAGCAACTCGTCACGGAGAGACGCAATCTGACGGTCAACGGCCTCCTGGACGGCCTCCTGGACTCTGGCCGACGACTGCGAGGGCTGTGTGGAATGCGCAGCTGTCGGGGAGGCCCTAGATGACTGCGTCGCAACCAGGGCGCCATAAGAGCCCGTACCGTAGTGCGTACCCCTCTGGAGACCACCAGCTTTGGTCACCCACAGGTCGTCCTCCGACGGAGCTCGAGCGGGCTGCGACGAAGTACCAGCCTCTTCAGGTGTAGGTGCACTAGCAGTCGCCCGCTCACGCAGCCTAAGATACTCGGCCTAGAAAGGTTTGGAAACTCGATAATTGCCTAAGTTATATTAAAATTAACACAAAGTAAAGTAATACTTACGTAGGTCTGTGAGGCCCTCTCATCAATGAGATTTTCGTCCTTGCGATGGGTGGCCAAGAAGACGATCAAAGTGCTTCCATGCTTCTCCATCGGATGGATGATCCAATACTCCTTCGATCTGTTTTCGCCTGTGCCAACTCATGTTTTCTGCAGTCTCCTTAACCATAAACAACTGCTGCAACCGCGGCATCAAAGGCAAGTAGTGCATCGAATCGGTAGGCTTTCTTGCACCGACAGACTTTCCTCTAACAGTGGCCTTGTAGCGATCAGCACCACAGAATCTGTACGCATCTTCATCCTTGTCGTCTTTGTAGTACAACATGCACCCGTTGTGACATGCATCGATTTTTTCGTATCTCATCCAAAGCGATCTCACCATCCTCTTAGATCGATAGAAGTCTTTAGGCAACTTTGCACCCTCGGACAAGATCTCTATAATCAAATCGAGCAGTCGATTATAGCATTCTTGCGACATGTTAAAATCGGACTTGATGCTCAATAATCTTGTAACCACCTCCAACGGTGAATAATCCTCACAACCAGGATATAGTGGATCCTTGCATTCTCCAGCAACTCCATAAACTTTGCAACATCGGCATTCGGTGCCTCCTCAGCTGCATCATAATTGTCCGGATTGAAACTAGGTCCCGCCGAATCATAATTGTCCGGATTGAAACTAGGCCCCGCCGCATCATAAACCATGTTCACCAAACCGTCGTCGTAAGTATCGTGGCCGTGGACATCCATATACGGCTCCACATAGGGCTCCGACTCCGATGCTAGAGATACAAGTTCTCCGTGCGCGGTCCACTGATAGTAATTCGGCGTGAAGCCCTTCGAGTACAAATAATATATAACTTCCACTTCTGGATGATATTTTCTGTTGCGACATCTCACACACAGACACTTAATTTTGGTACCGTCCATGTACTGAGGGAACGCCTTGGCGAACTGCAACAACTGCTGTACACCCTCAATGAATTTATCCCGTACACCGCACATGTCATCAGGATGACGGTTTTACATCCACGAACGATGACGCAGATAGTAATTTATATCCATTTCTAGATACTTCTACAAAAATGATATTATGTATCATATAAATTATTACATATAGTGATTTATCACCTAACTTCATAACTTAACCGTACTATAAAAAGCATAACTGATATAATACATACTTTCATTTATCAAGGTCTAAAATAAGCAATATTCAAAACAACTGACCATTTATCAAAGTCTAAAATAAGCAATACTTTCATTTTATAACTGATATAATACATACTTTCATTTATCAAAGTCCAAGAGCCCTAGATATGGAATATAAATGTTAATTAGTGTTTTGAAATGATAAACAGGGTTAACTAGTTAATGGTGATGTTTCTAAGCCACTTCTAGATCCATACTAGTTTATACTAGTTAATACCTTGCTACACTATGTCTTCTAGGTCATACTAAGGAATTCTAGTTTATACTAGTTAATGCCTAGCTAATACTAGTTATTACTAAGTATACTAGTTAATATTAGCTATACTAAATACTACTAGTATAACTTAACTAATATCCTACCTTACCCCAATCATATCTTATACTTGCTCACTGGACTACAACCCATAGCAGTCACTCCTCCCTGATACCACAGTATCAGTTCACTTCACAGCACTGTTGTTGTCACGCCCCAGTCCCAAAATACGTAGGACTAGGATACGTAACCATGCCAGCCGCCCGTATATATGGCAACTCCAATATATGGAAACCATATATACGTGCGTACGCTGTATAATGAACAATAATTCATAAGTGGTGAAACTAATCACAAGTCACAGGGTAATATCTAAATCTCATCCACAGAAATCAAAATATGAATATGAATAACCAATAATCAGGTAACTAGATCTCAATAACAAATATCTAAAAAATGACAGTCGGATGGAAACAAATCCACTGCCGAAATAGAGTATAAAAGGAACCAGATACACACCATATAAGAACAACATCTGACAATCACGAGGCTCGAAGAGAAGACCTCCCCGGGATATACGTAACATGCCTGGATCTGCTCTCCTGCGAATGCTCAAGAATATATATACCTGGCAGGAGACCAGGCCAGGGTCGGCAGTTGCACCGCGCGGTCGGGTGAAGTGCACAACGGCGGTTGGGACAGGCCGGAGCGGGGTGGCTGCACCGTGGGATGGTCGGCGGGCTGTAGTCGGAGTGGGTCGTGGGGAGGGTGGAGTCGGATTAGGCTTTGGTTATATAGAGAAGAAGAAAGAGGAGGTGGAAGAAGAAAAGGGGGGGGGTTTACCAAACTGCATCACTGCGGTTTCTTATTCTTCTTCTTTAATCTTCCTTTCTAACTTTCCTTTCCTTTCCTTGCTTGCTTTCCTTCTTTCCTTCTTACTAACTCACTTTAGTCTAGGTGCTGCTGCTGCGGTTTCTAATTGGAATGGTTTTGGTTTGGAAAGAAATGGGTTTGGGTTTGCGGGTTTAGGTTTGGGTTTGGATCCATTAAGGATCCAAACCCACTTTCTATTTCTTTTCTTTTTCTTTTTCTTTTTCAACTAATCTAATATATACATATATATATTTAATTATATATATACATATATATACCTATAAAATTCTAGAAAAATATATTTGTGCACACTGTCCACCGGATCTCCTACATGGAATAAATTAGGAAAAATTTATAATGGCTCCCAAAATCTTCTAGATGCACAAACACCTCAAATAAAAATTAAATAAATTCTATATTATCTATTTAGCACATAATTACTAAAATAATTAATTAAAAAATAAAAAATTAACTAATACGGTTTTCAGGATTTGGGTTTTCACAATCTACCCAACTTATAAAAATTTCGTCCTCGAAATTAAACTAAGCCACGGTAGAAGTCAAGGACGGCATAAGATATAATTTAACAAAGTAATTTATATCTTGGTTTATGAATAGGTTCGAAAAACGTTTACGTACGTCGTCCACATGCTTCCAAGTAGATTCTCTTGGCGCGCCTTGCTTCCAAGCCATGCGGCCCAAGGGAATAGACTGATTCCTTAATACCTTTTTTCGATGACCAAGGATTTCTACGGGTTGCTCTTGATATGACAAGCTCGGCCTAATGGTGATCTCCGAATGGTTGAGAACATGACTGCTGTCTGTCACATATCGCCTGAGTTGCAATACGAGGAATACTTCAAGTATTCCCTCAATTGAAGGTGGTAGCGCAAGTTGATATGCGACTACTCCCACTCTTTCTAGCATGTCAATGGTCCAACATACCTTGGACTCAATCTTGCTGCGTTCTCCGAATCGAATGGTGTCTCTAGTAGGTGATATCCTTAAAATGACTTGGTCGTCCTCTTTGAATTCCAAGGGACGATGATGACGGTCTGTCCACTGTTTCTGTCTGTCTTGCGCTGCTCGCAAGTGTCCTTGTATCTACTTAACTGTCTCTACGGTGTTGACCACCAATTCTGGTCATACGAATCCTTGTCTGGTACAATGCTGACTGGTATGCCGTGCAATCTTACGATTTTGCTTCATATATAAGTTAGCTAAAGCTTCTGCAGACTGGCCAGCTCTAAAGGTAAGAAAGGTGCTGACTTAGTGAGTCGGTCCACTATTATCTGTACTGCATCTCTTCCACTTGGACTCTTTGGGAAAACCCATGACAAAGTCCATAGTGATGTGCTCCCACTTTCACTCTGGAATCGAAAGTGGTTGCAATAATCTTGTTATTCTCTGGTACTCCGCCTTTACTTGCTGATATGCCAGGCATTTAGCTACAAAGCGAGCTCTCTCTCTCTCTCTTTTCATTCTATGCCACCAAAAGTGCTGCCGTAAGTCACGATACATCTTAGTGCCTCCAGGATGAATAGAATATATCGAACTATGAGCTTCTGTCGTCAGCTCCTGTCGAATCTCTCCATTTGAAACATAAAGATGATCACCACGTCGTAATGTCCTATCTGTTCCCGAAAAAATTACTTCAATTCTAAGCTCTTGCAAGTCCTCCAATAATTCTCTCTGTGCTGCCAAGAAATAAGCTGTTGGCCTCCAGCTTAACGCGTCTGCTACAACGTTAGCCTTGCCTAGGTGATAATGTAGCCCTATCAATTTAAGACATCGGCGTTGTCTCATATTTAATTCCTTCTGCATGAAGACGTACTTGAGACTTTTTGTGGTCTGTATAGATCTCCAATCGTTCTCCATATAGGTAATGTCTCCATAGTTTTAGAGCAAATACAACGGCTGCAAGTTCCAAGTCATGAGTTGGATAATTCTTCTCATGAACTCGTAACTGTCTAGACGCCTATGCAATTTCTTGCCATGCTGCATCAATATGTATTCCGAGCTTTTTCCTTGATACGTCTGTAGATCACATAACTTCTTGATCCTGATGGAATAGTCAATACGGGTGCTGTGGTCAGTTGCTTCTTCAATTCCTCGAAAGCGACTTGACACTTGTCAGTTCATATGAATTCTTGGTCCTTACAAGTCAACCTAGTCATAGGTGCTGCTATCCATTCAGGAGTCAATCAATTGTTCATCCAGGTGAAATCTATTTAGATCTCTGACAGCAAAATGATACCTTCTTTATCGTAATACTTGGGTTCTGAACTTGACCCAAGTTACGAGGCAAAAATAAAAATTTTGCTGTCATAGTGATGCACGTATCAGGAACATAATAAAACGTTAGGTAGGTAGCGAAGGTCATTCTAAGGATAGCACAGTTTATATACTGAAATTAATCTAATAATATGGTTTGATAATTACCCAAGAAACAAACAGAAATGGCTACAGAAACAATACACTTTCGTATTTATACTAAGCACGAAGTTTCGTCTTTCCGAAGTAAGGGAAGACGGAAAACAGTAATCAAGAGTTCAAGAGGGAGGTAATAGATTTAGAAGTGTGGGGATTCAAGGCGTTTAAAGAGTTCAAATGGGAATTGTCAAGGCAGTTGTGGATTAAAATCCTATTTTGGTAATTCTTATTCACATATTCGTATCAGCACAGTTAGGTAGCTGATATGATATGCTCAGACATATCTAGAGGGCAAGTACATCTGTCTACTAATTACTATATATCTCAATCCACGTAAAGTAGTTATGCGAAGGGCGAACCAAGTGCACTATGGTTGATCAGACCGTAATACACTGATTCTGAAATATATTAGTGTAGTACTCCAATAATACATATATTATGAACAAGCTTGATAAAGAATAAGCTTGGAAAACTAGGCTATAATAGCAGTATAAGTCAAGTTAGTATAGTAAATATAAGTACGCTAGATTATGATATGAGAAATTACAAAAACAATTCAAATTCACAAAAAGACAAGACTCTACAATCTCTACAGTTATTATTCTAATTCCTTGTCTAAGTCGCTAGTTGACCCAAAAGAGGCTTGGTCTTCTAAGTTCTACAATCTTAATATACACTATAGGTTGTCTGCCTAAAACAGAGATTTCAAGAAAGTCTGCGTAAAGTAGGGGTTTGAGGTTGTCTGCGTAAAGCAAAGATAAAATAATCTGGCGTAACGCATGGCTTCAGAGCTATCCGCATAAAACAGAGAAGCGTAAGGTAGAGCTTTAGAGCTGTCCGCGTAAAAAGTGTGTGCGTAGAAATCTGCGCGTAAAGTCTAGCATTCGTTGCAGCGTAAAGTTGTATGAGAAACTCATGAGTTTGTCAGTCAAAATTAGTGAATCCTGACATTTGACAACAGTACTTGCACAACGATCGAGTGGGCGGTTGTGATGATGAATTTGCACGGGGACCCAGGTTGTCGTTTAATGACTTTATTGGATACAAGTCATATACGCTCGAGGTGGGACAAAATCAGATGTCCTGTCAAAAGCTGTTTCTTTTTGCACAGGGCTCGAGGCGTATCTCTGCCTTTAATGCACAAGATTTGGTCAACTGGGAAAAGCTAAGGCTGTAACAAATACGCTCACATTCTATCCTCATATTTTTACGCCTAATCAGGTTACTCTACGCTGGTTATCTATTATTCATGAATCATCAGGTTTACGCAGGGCAGTTACCTACGTGGCTTGCATGACGCAGGATAAGGAAGACTAAGGGATTGTGGGTAGCAGTTGTCATAGCTGCGGCGTAAAGGAGATAATCTTCTACATAAATTGGTTTTTACGCCAATAAGAAAGTCATTTGGCTTTTACGCTAACTAGGCAGTTGTTTGGTTCTTATGCCAACAACGGTCAAATGGGTTTTACGCCAACAAGGGTAAAGGGTCTCTGGCGTAAAACTCTGGTTATCCAACATAGGATGAGGTTTCAGTCCTAGTATTTAACCTTGGATTTTTGTGGGTTCCTCAAGACTAGGGTCAACACTATGGTCAATTTTAACTAATCCTAGTAGTGTTTATACTACTCTCAAGTCATACATAAATACATCAAGGAATAATGGTAAGTTAATCTATAGGTAGTGATGCTCGGGTTCATTTAGTAATATTGAAGACTATGGTTCGTTAAGTATCCTAACTTAGGGATGTGTCAAAGTCCTAGTTGTATTCTAAGTAGGATTATTACCCTAGATATCATTCTATCAACAGGGATTTCTATATTCTAGCAGGGACTATACTTAAGGAATTTATTAGGGAAGGACATGAATCAAGCAGGATGCATTTGTGTAAGTAGGACAGAGTGGAAGAAAGATAAGTCATAGTCAAATATGGATGAGATCTTATACTTTAATCCTAGGTGCAGGCTTGCTCGGTACAGTAACGTAACCGAGACAATATGCTCTGACCTGCATGGGCCACCACTAAAAACATGTCACGCCCCAGTCCCAAAATACGTAGGACTAGGATACGTAACCATGCCAGCCGCCCGTATATATGGCAACTCCAATATATGGAAACCATATATACGTGCGTACGCTGTATAATGAACAATAATTCATAAGTGGTGAAACTAATCACAAGTCACAGGGTAATATCTAAATCTCATCCACAGAAATCAAAATATGAATATGAATAACCAATAATCAGGTAACTAGATCTCAATAATAAATATCTAAAGAATGACAGTCGGATGGAAACAAATCCACTGCCGAAATAGAGTATAAAAGGAACCAGATACACACCATATAAGAACAACATCTGACAATCACGAGGCTCGAAGAGAAGACCTCCTCGGGATATACGTAACATGCCTGGATCTGCTCTCTTGCGAATGCTCAAGAACATATACACCTGGCAGGGGACCAGGTCCTCAGAGGGACATAGCAAGATACATAAAAATAACATGCCATAATGTAAATACTGAATAAATAAATGGGGTGTGCTAACCATCTAAGTGAATGCAATTTAAAGATCTGGTAGTACGCATGGGAATGTGTAGGCTTGACATATGCTGACGTAATTCACCAATCGTCATGACCGGCTAGTATATGTGTCATATGCCCCCGGACACACGGGTAGCTCTGCAATCGTCCATCTCCGAGGAGCATGGAATGAAGGATAAAAACTCAAGGAGGGGGGTGTCCCATACGCCTACTAGATGTCTTTCCCGCCCAATATAGATGTACAAGTCGTGAAAACGACTTGGACACCTCCTACTATGATGCAAGTCTCAGTAAAATAATTAACAAAGCTAAATATCGTTACATGTGTTGCTCACACTGATGGCCAGTCGCGCATGAGGCACGCGTCCCTACGTGAACTCACTCTGTGACGTGTAATGATACGTGTCAAGGTCTGGGAAGTTATATCAATAACTTCACAACTTTTAGGTGGGTCTACTAAACACTAGGTCAGACACAAGTCCTAACGTCAACGCCTTCGTTGACTGCACCCGAGTTTTCTCGGACGCGCACATTTATATTTATTAAAAATAAATAAATATGTAACTAATAATAACTGAATTTAAACAGTACAACAAGGCAAGGTATACTTGCCTGGCAGGAGAGCTGCAAATATAATGTCCAGATGTCAAATGCCAAAAGTCAGAACTATGGCCTCAGAATGAATGTCTCCGGATACTGAAATAAACATCACTAACAGTCTCAGAAAATATCAAATAGCTAGAAACGTCTGTCCTTAAGTCCAATTTGGACACAGGGACAAAAATAACAGTTTTCGGTCAAAACGGGGTCCACATGTGGGCCACTTTGCACCGAAAAATGTATCAGGATCAAAGGTCTCCAAATTCGCCAAACTTAGTGTCAACAAGTCCAGAACGTCGATACGAACCCAACGGAATGTCCAAAACTGGATTCCGATGTGTCGATCGCAAAATCGCCCGTCAAGTGGAGCCTGTGGGGCCCACGATACGGGATTTTGTCAACGTTCTCAGAATCGAACCAAACTTGGATCATAGGACCAGCGTATTGCTACGAGTCCTATGTCATAAGTTTCGTTTTGATCCGACGCGTGTACACAAAGTTGTAGCGTGTTCCAGAACAAGCGAATACGGGACGGTGTCGGCGGATACGCGTTGATTCCGGTGTGCACGCACATCCGAATCAACTTCTGCGAAATCCCGCACGTCCGCATCAACGACGCGCACGTTTCGGTAAAGACCGCGTGCGACCAAGTCTTCCCGTTTGGCGGGGCGTAACTCAGTTCCGGGGTGAATCGGGTCATTGTTTTTCCTGTTTTTGGATCGCGGTTCGCGATCGCCACAGGACGCAATGCACCGTGCGGGTTGCACGGGCATCGAGAGGGTTACACAGCCTACGTGTTACAACTGACGGAATGGAAAACGGAACAACGAGGAGAGAGAACGGGTTACCTGAACAGGGTTCCGTAGAACGAGGTTTTCCCGTGTCCGTGAAGCGATACGACACTGCGACACGGTACTGTTGTGTCCGGTTGCTGTGTCCGGTCAGAGTTCAGCGGGGACTCGTCGGGGCTTCGTCGTGACGGCTCAGGGCTACCCCGGAGGGGCGGCTGTGGCGGGCTGTGGGTCGTCGTGGAGGTCGGGCTCACAGCGGCGGGGGAGTCGGGGGCTGCTCAGTTTGCACAGTCCGGCGGTCGGCCAGATCAGTCGCGGGTTGAAGCGGGTGCTCCGCCGGAGTCGGGCCGGAGCGGGACTGCTCAGTCCGGCGGGGAAGCACAGTCGGTCGGTCGGGAAGCACCGTCGGCAGGGTCGGCAGTTGCACCGCGCGGTCGGGTGAAGTGCACAGCGGCGGTTGGGACAGGCCGGAGCGGGGTGGCTGCACCGTGGGATGGTCGGCGGGCTGTAGTCGGAGCGGGTCGTGGGGAGGGTGGAGTCGGATTAGGCTTTGGTTATATAGAGAAGAAGAAAGAGGAGGTGGAAGAAGAAAAGGGGGGGGGTTTACCAAACTGCATCACTGCGGTTTCTTATTCTTCTTCTTTAATCTTCCTTTCTAACTTTCCTTTCCTTTCCTTGCTTGCTTTCCTTCTTTCCTTCTTTCCTTCTTACTAACTCACTTTAGTCTAGGTGCTGCTGCTGCAGTTTCTAATTGGAATGGTTTTGGTTTGGAAAGAAATGGGTTTGGGTTTGCGGGTTTAGGTATAATGGATCCAAACCCACTTTCTATTTCTTTTCTTTTTCTTTTTCAACTAATCTAATATATACATATATATATATACATATATATACCTATAAAATTCTAGAAAAATATATTTGTGCACACTGTCCACCGGATCTCCTACATGGAATAAATTAGTAAAAATTTATAATGGCTCCCAAAATCTTCTATATGCACAAACACCTCAAATAAAAATTAAATAAATTCTATATTCTCTATTTAGCACATAATTACTAAAATAATTAATTAAAAAAATAAAAAATTAACTAATACGGTTTTCAGGATTTGGATTTTCACAGTTGTGCTCTAATTGAACTACACTGCACTGATCACTCTTGCCAATTAAATCCCTGATACCACAGTATCAGTTAAGGGCTGTATTGGCATGCAACAAGTGACCTGTGAACACCTACCCGATACTTGGCTATACCTTAACCCAAACACATGCCTGTAGACCATAACTAAGTCTGCAACCTCTGATACTTTGCACTGCTGCTCAGTGGCTAAATCTTCCCTTCACAAACCACTAGTTCTAGAATAAGTGATATATATATACACTATCATGAAATAAAAACTAACAGAGAGATGTACTCGCCTCTGGTCTTGAGCAAAGGTGTCTCTCGATGCACAAGCTGGTGTCACACAATCCTATTTAAGAAATATCAAGTTAATTTGTGTAATGAAGGAGAATTAAGTTAAATAATGCACTAATATATTTTCTAGGTCGATTCTAAGCTAAACTAGGTCATACTAATTCCAATACTAGCTAATGTGCTTTACTTTGGTCATTAATCAGTTAATACTTGCTTATACTAGGTCTTCCCTTAGTTAATAGCTTAATATTAACTATATATATATATATATATATATATATATATATATATATATACTAATTAACAATAGCTAACTGATACCAATCAGCTATTCACTGATACACCAGTTTGTGTATCCAACACAGTCACCAACTCAAAGAACTTATACACACCAATATCACCCTTACCTTAGAGCAACCTACTACTTTATTAAAAAGTTTAACATTACTACTATCTGAGGGTTTGATCTGATATGCATAACAGCGTATAAACTGATACAAGGTACTACATATACACTCTGTCCTAATCCTGAGATCAGTCCTATGACCCATACTTATTAAGTACTCCAACACCCCTTAAACCTGATACAAATTCTCAAATAATGCTTAACTACCAACCTTAACCACCAATCTGCTACTGTTGCTACAGAACTACAACCATCAGTTGTTGTACACCCAACTACAGGGTTTAGCAGGCTACTACAATAGGTGCAGTCTACAACTGCAATGAGGGACTCCCCCCTACAATTGCCTATACAATTAATACCAACTTTCCTTTGTCAATGACTGATATCTAAACCCCCCATCAACCCAGCAAGCACATTCTTGTACTGATACAGCTGCCCAAACAACAACAAAATCACCACTACTACTTGTGAGGTCTGCACAACATGTACAAGTCCCCCCTCTAAAGTTTGCACTCTTGTGTACCCACAGTATCAGGTACTGCTACCAAGGGTCAGAACCTGATCTCCATCTATACTTAATGCCAAGTTATACTGGTTAGCCTAAACTGATACACTTAAACCAATGTCTGAACATTCTGCAACATTTGCTTCCCCTCCATTGTTATCTGAATGCATACATAATGTAGTTGCTTTTAAAGTGCACTGTCAGTGTCTGTGTGTGTGTCGTGTGTGTCTGTCAGTGTGTGTGTCTGTCTGTGTGTGTGTGTGTCGTGTCTGTGTGTGTGTGTCGTGTGTGTCATACCCCGATCTCCCGCAGGCTATTTCGGTCGTTCCCGCTAGGCGGGAATCACCCTCGCCAGCGCTCCCGCGGGACGATCACTTTGACCCATCCGGGCATGATGCCGCACGAACGTGAGCCACGCCCATGCAAGGCTGAGGTTCATTGGCGGGCGGTAAGAGTTCTAAGCCACAGAGTTGCACAGATTGTCCGAGTGCAGCGGAGTCATAAACGCATAGCGATTGGGTAACAGGTTAACTGAGTCGACAATATAGCGGAAGCATTGAAACACAAGTTGAAGTAAAGCAACTCTTTCTTGATAATAACAAGTGTTACAGGCGGCGTATAGCCGAGATTACAAGTCGCTCAAGCCTCTCTCTCTGAAACAGTAAAAGCGTGCCAAGTGGCTACAAATGATTGTACAGGCGATGATCAGGCGATGTTCAGGCGATGTTCACAATATTATGTCTTGTATATGTGCTTCAGTTCTGGATGCACCGTTGCTTCAGAGTGATGTCCATACCTTAGCGCGCACGAAGGAGGCATCCGTACCGAACGAGGTTCTCCCGCACCCTGCATACAAACTGGTGGATTATCAGTACATTGAATGCACTGGTGGGGAAGCTACTCGCCTGTTCGACAAATCCAAACACGTAATACAGGTTCCGTGCACCAACTATTAAGTTGTCTTTCTAGTTGCCTTAGGATTAGTTTCATGCAAATCTTGAATAGCCTAACTGTGTGGCAGTGCGCCGTGCAACATGAGAGGAAACATGGCGAGACTTACCAACTTACCATTTCTCCTTCCCTGTCCAAGGCAAACATTATTAATTCATGCACGGGCAAGTATAAACATTCAAGAGGCAAGCATATGCAAACACGAGTATTTATTTCAAGATCGTTCAGGTGTTCAGTTCATTGTTTCATGCGATACAATATCTCGCACGCGGATAGCCGCTAAGCGAGGATGACTTGTTTATCTTTCATTTTTACCAGCAAGCATGCAACAAGTTAAGTACAAGGCGATCACTGGCGTATGCCATAATGGACGGTATAGTCTTGACGAGAATGGTATGCAACGAAAGTACAAGAGGCGTTGCAAGCCATTCCGCCGAACAAGAGACTAAAAATAATAGGTCTCGCCCGGACCGGGTCGATGCCAGTGCCCCAGCATCGCCCGCGAGATCGTGACCCTGTGCACTGGTTGTCCATGATCGAACGGGGCCTTGGTTAATTTATCCTTTCTATAGTTGGGGCAACAAGAGTACAAGACAAGAGTACAAGAGGCATGTTGTTGAGGCAACAATAGTATAAGACAAGAGGCATTGCCTGGTTCTTTTCTTTATAATCTTTCTTGAACAATATTTTGTATAACAGGGTGTTGGCATAGCCTATGTTACAAGCATTGAGTCGAGGCAATGTACAAGCAGACAAGCATGCGTTTTTAAGGAACATAAGCAGGCACGTTTCTCGGACCCGAAGGTAAGCCGAGGGATAAAACCGTTAAGGAACTTAGCATGCGAGGGTCTGAATATAAGCAGTATTTTATTTCCATGTTCTAGCAAGCAATATAAGTTGGTATTATTCCCTTAGCTAGGTGCGTTAGATTTATTAGCATGCAGGGGGTAATTCACCTAGCGACTAGCATATATCATTCCAGATTTTATGTGTGCTGGCTAAGCAAAGACAAGTTCACCGTAGCCACCCACCTTAGCGATGATTCGCCTCGGTAGAGCGATACGTCAAGCGAGCCTTTGAAAGCCTAAGCCGGATTCCTGTAGGGACAAGTCTGGATATTCCTTTGCTTCTCGTTTGAGGCAAAGCGGGTCGGGACAGTTGTACTTTTGCCGTTTGAGCCGGCAGTCCGCCAGAACGGAACGGAGTGTTACATCCTACCCAACTTAGAAAAAGTCTCGTCCTCGAGACTTACTAAGGACAAGCAGTACGTTTCAATCAATTTTGATTTAACGATACAAGGCTGAGGCAAACCTAAACAAGTCATTGTACTTGTTTTATTTGGATATTCACTTGCACAAGCATTGAACTCAGCATATCGCTTAGTCTGGATCGTGCGCACTTTCGAAGTGCACTTCTAGCGTGAGCACGTCAACCAGCTTAGTGATAGCGAAGTCTTAGCACTCGAGTTTTACCTTTTCTTAAGTCTTGGATGGTGCACTAGTTCAAGGTGTCCCTCGAATAGATGCATTCAACCAAACTTAGGGTTAGTAAAATCGGACAAGCTACTGCGATACTCTCAAGGGTTCGCACAGGTTGGCACAAAGGCCACTCGCAGCACAACAGCAAATAAGCAAGCATACCATATCATTCAAAATGTATTTTGAAAGTATTTAGACTTATTGTTGGAACATCCCATCGAGGCATTGAGAGAGAGCGTGCACGTAACCCACGAACGAGCTTTCGAAACTGAGATATTGAATCGAAGTCCAAAGGCGTAGAAGCCAGGCTCTGATACCATTATGTCATGCCCCGATCTCCCGCAGGCTATTTCGGCCGTCCCCGCTAGGCGGGAATCACCCTCGCCAGTGCTCCCGCAGGACGATCGCTTTGACCCATCCGGGCGTGATGTCGCACGAACGTGAGCCACGCCCGTGCAAGGCTGAGGTTCGTTGGCTGGCGGTAAGAGTTCTAAGCCACAGAGTCGCACAGATTATCCGAGTGCAGCGGAGTCATAAACGCATAGCGATTGGGTAACAGGTTCACTGAGTCGACAATATAGCAGAAACATTGAAACACAAGTTGAAGTAAAGCAACTCTTTCTTGATAATAACAAGTGTTACATGCGGCGTATAGCCGAGATTACAAGTCGCTCAAGCCTCTCTCTCTGAAACAGTAATAGTGTGCCAAGTGGCTACAAATGAATGTACAGGCGATGATCAGGCGATGTTCAGGCGATGTTTATAATATTATGTCTTGTATATGTGCTTCAGTTCTGGATGCACCGTTGCTTCGGAGTGATATCCATACCTTAGCGCGCACGAAGGAGGCATCCGCACCGAACGAGGTTCTCCCGCACCCTGCATACAAACTGGTGGATTATCAGTACATTGAATGCACTGGTGGGGAAGCTACTCGCCCGCTCGACAAATCCAAACACGTAATACATGTTCCGTGCACCAACTATTAAGTTATCTTTCTAGTTGCCTTAGGATCAGTTTCATGCAAATATTGAATAGCCTAACTGTGTGGCAGTGCGCCGTGCAACATGAGAGAAAACACGGCGAGACTTACCAACTTACCATTTCTCCTTCCCTGTCCAAGGCAAACATTATTAATTCATGCACGGGCAAGTATAAACATTCAAGAGGCAAGCATATGCAAACACGAGTATTTATTTCAAGATCGTTCAGGTGTTCAGTTCATTGTTTCATGCGATACAATATCTCGCACGCGGATAGCCGCTAAGCGAGGATGACTTGTTTATCTTTCAATTTTACCAGCAAGCATGCAACAAGTTACGTACAAGGCGATCACTGGCGTATGCCATAATGGACGATATAGTCTTGACGAGAATGGTATACAACGAAAGTATAAGAGACGTTGCAAGCCATTCCGCCGAACAAGAGACTAAAAATAATAGGTCTCGCCCGGACCGGGTCGATGCCAGTGCCCCAGCATCGCCCGCGAGACCGTGACCCTGTGCACTGGTTGTCCATGATCGAACGGGGCCTTGGTTAATTTATCCTTTCTATAGTTGGGGCAACAAGAGTACAAGACAAGAGTACAAGAGGCATGCTGTTGAGGCAACAATAGTACAAGACAAGAGGCATTGCCTAGTTCTTTTCTTTATAATCTTTCTTGAACAATATTTTGTATAACAGGGTGTTGGCATAGCCTATGTTACAAGCATTGAGTCAAGGCAATGTACAAGCAGACAAGCATGCATTTCTAAGGAACATAAGCAGGCACGTTGCTCGGACCCGAAGTTAAGCCGAGGGATAAAACCGTTAAGGAACTTAGCATGCGAGGGTCTGAATATAAGCAGTATTTCATTTCCATGTTCTAGCAAGCAATATGAGTTGGTATTATTCCCTTAGCTAGGTGCGTTAGATTTATTAGCATGCAGGGGGTTATTCCCCTAGCGACTAGCATATATCATTCCAGATTTTAGGTGTGCTGGCTAAGCAAAGACAAGTTCACCGTAGCCACCCACCTTAGCGATGATTCGCCTCGGTAGAGCGATACGTCAAGCGAGCCTCTGAAAGCCTAAGCCGGATTCCTGTAGGGACAAGTCTGGATATTCCTTTGCTTCTCGTTTGAGGCAAAGCGGGTCGGGATAGTTGTACTTTTGCCGTTTGAGCCGGCAGTCCGCTAGAACGGAACGGGGTATTACAGTGTGTGTGTCTGTGTTTGTGTGTATCTGTATGTGTGTTTGTGTGTGTGTGTGTCCCCTCTATTGGTAATGTGTGTGTGTGTCTGTGTGTGTGTCTGTCAGTGTCTGTATGTGTGTGTCGTGTCTGTCAAGTGTGTGTTGTGTCAGTTGGTGTGTCTTGTGAGAGAGAGAGAGAGAGAGAGAGAGAGAGAGAGAGAGAGAGAGAGAGTTAGGGTTTACCTAGAGCTCGAGGAGGAGGAGGGGGATGCCGGAGTAGCCGCAGCCGTGGAGAGCCGGTCGCTGGAGAGGGGGGGAATCGAAAGTTTTCAAAAATTTCGACAGATGGGGGAAAAAAAACTGAGCCCTAATTAACCAAAATTTAGCGACGTTTAGCGACGTCAAATAACAACGTCGCTAAAATAAGCTTTAGCGACGTCAAAGATGTCGCTAAACACGTTGCTAAATATTTTTAATATATACGTCGCTAAACGTCGCTAAATTAGACATATTAGCGACGTTTAGCGACCTTAATTTAACTTATAGCGACTAATCCTTTAAAATCTTAATAAAAGTCGCTAAACGTCGCTAAATGTCGCCATTTAGCGACGTCTAGCGACGTTTTTACATGGAGTCGCTAGTTTATTTTCATTAGCGATATTTTTATATGGAGTTGCTAAAATGCGTTGCTAATCCCGCTTTTTCTAGTAGTGGACCCGCTCCAGCATACTGGTGACTCGGGCCAGCTCTAGTATAGTATTAAAAAATATCTCCAGCATATTGGTGAATACGGCTCGCTCCAGCATACTAGTGAATAGTTCCCTCTGCACCATCCCTCATACAACGACGAGAGTGTCTCTATCGTACAAAGCCGGTCGGATAGTCTGGTGGAAGACGTGATTGTACTGGAGGCATTTCAGGTTTCCGTCCAATACCCAGATGATCAACATGAGTCACAAGTTCCTCCATAAGAAATCGACTTTGTGGGGGAAGGTTTATCTCAGGTTGTTGTAAATATTGTTGGTATACACCACTTTGAAATATGAAAGATGTAAATTAATTTTTTTATCATATCTATGTATATGTAATTTTTGAAGTGTAATGAAGTCATACCAAATTATGAATGCCATCGACAAAAGCACGCAAAGTAGAATCATCTACCGATCTACTCTTGAACCTTTGCTCCTCATATTTATATACTCGGTTGCTCATAAGAGGGCATTCCCACCACTGCCTATAGTCCAGGTTACCAATGTTTGCATAATGTAAACAAAATTTGAGCAAACTATTTACACTAAATTAATACGAATAATGAGTAACTTGAAACTTACATTCCTAAGCAGATCTTAGTCCGGGAGACATGTCCCTCACACTATAATTCTCGAACCGATTATTTCAATCAGCAACGAGACCAAGGATTTGTTGTATTGCATGTGCTGCCTCATAACCGACAATCGATGGATCATCGGAAATTATTTGACTCATCTCGAATTATCGAAGAACACGGTCTGCCGGATGGTACATGGTGAACCGATCATATATAATATAAGATCTGTGTAAACTAAATGAATATGATGTCCTCTTGATTTCTGGAGCATCATCTTCACATGTGTAAGGTAACCAGGTAACCTATTTAATAACATTGTATCAAATAGATATGATGTTTATCTACGATCAAAACTGTAATAATTTAAAAATACTTATCAGATATTTAAATAATTACCTCATGATACTGCAGTGTATCAAATTGGCTACAATAAAGTGATACACTCTTGTATTGGTAGTGTTGATAATCCACTACATCTGTGGGCCATCGCATAGCAACCGAAAAGATTCCAGCATCACTGAGAATGCTAGTAACAGGCCTACCAATATAAAAGTGCTCGTAGGACCAGAACTATAAAACAAAAATATGACATTAGTACAAACAAAATTTGTATTCTAATCTAACTAATTTAGGTCTTTCATTCATACATAAATCAGTAAAATACATCCACAAGTACTCTTGCGACTGGATCTCACAAATTTTGTCAAATTTGCGTATAAAAATGCTAGAGTAGTAGCTCCCCATGCATGCTGAGTAGGTTTTGTCAAATCATCCAAGAATGGTAGAAGCTGCACATTTACCATATTTTTTGATGCATCAAAAAATAGAATTGCACCATATAAACAGAGCAAATACGCTCTAGTGCAACGAACGACCTGAAAATATTAAGTGTTATATAAACACTAAATTAAGTCATAAACAAATCTTACTAATTAAAATACATACCCGCATTTTATCTACATCAACTACCCCGTCAATAGTGTGATGTAGGTCCATGAAGTTGCCACGAAGCAATGTAAACTTCACAAAATTGCCGTCTTTTATACTAGATGGAGGGGTAACACCGAGATACCTCCTGATCAAATCAGATCCCTTTAAGTGCGGATCAAAATATATAGCGTCACCTTAATAGGTAACCCTAGTATCTTTGCCACATCAAATAGGGTGATCGTCATCTCACCGAATGAGAGTTGGAAAGTGTTGCGTTCAGGCCACCAACGCTCCGCAAGACTTACAACTAGATGAAGATCGTGGATTAAATATCTAACACGATCTATATAGTGAAATCCAAAGGATTTCACCAAAGCCTTTTGGATAGAATTTAGCTCCCACGTACGATAGTTTCTTTCAGTCGGCAATGTACATGGATCTGGTTTCGTAAACCAAGATCATGGTCGTATAACTATAAAATATATATGCATTATATTTTATGTGCAAATTACTTAACTTGCAAACTTATAATTTAAGAAATTGCCTCTCCAGTAAATATCCGACTAGATATGTGGTATTCACGTTGCTTAATAATAAGGTCGGTAGTCGGTCCACCGGAAATACGACCGTCATTTTGGTTAGCCATCTACAAAAAAAATTAATTGTGATCATTTACGACTAAAATATAATAAGTCTGTCAACGATTTAAAAAATGTCACAAATAATATGTTTACTTACATTAGATTTTTGGATTTTTTTTTTTCCAGTTGATCTTGCTGCTTGCAGACAGGGAAGTGGGGGAGAGGAAAGTGCTGTCAGGAGAGGAGGGTGTTGTGAGAGTGTGGTCAGGAGGAGGAGGAGGAGGAGTTGGGGGGTGAGTTATAGAGGAAGTGAGAGGTTTTGGGGGGGGGGGAGGGGAGGGGGTGAGGTCTCCGAGGGAGAGAAGGGATCTTCGATGGGGCGGTTACTGCCGCATGGTCCGTCAACTGAATTGGCGAGCGTGTCCAGAGTCCGCCAACTGAGTTGACGAGTTCTTCTTGGTCTCTGAGCACGTTTGACCCCGTCAACTCAGTTGACGAGTTATCCCTTCACTGCAATTAATAAAAAAAAAAAATTCTTTTTGTAATTATGCGGAAAAAAAATTCTTCTTCTGAAAAAATCCGATAATTTTTCTATTCACTGGCTACTTTCGTTTCTTAATTTGTTCCTTAATTATGGACTTTATGGTAGGAACGAGACTTTCTTTTCCGTGTTTGCTGAAGAGTTAGTTAGCCTCAACGAGTGACCATTCTTCTATTCTACTATGTACTTATTATATAGTATTCTATCTCGTGCTATGTTTCAAATTTAAAGAGCGTTAAAAGAATGGAAAAAAAAATCGGCCTAAGCCAGTATTAGTGGAGAAGGACAAAGAGCTTCGAGATTTGCAAGGCTTCTTCAATCTGAACCGTCAAATGAAGCAAGGGTACAACGGAAGATTTTGATTGGAATCATTAGAGTTGGAGAGCAGTCTGATAGACTTTAGATATAATAGAATTTTT
The DNA here is from genome assembly GCA_036927795.1 of Iris macrosiphon. Lineage (NCBI taxonomy): Eukaryota > Viridiplantae > Streptophyta > Magnoliopsida > Asparagales > Iridaceae > Iris > Iris macrosiphon. The sequence goes on from JAYESA010000351.1 coordinate 28,641, forward strand.
ATTTTATGATTTATTATTTAGAAAATTTTATTATGAATAATTGTTCCAGTCAATTTGAAGTACGCGAAGTTATTTTAGGTATAATAGGATCCTAATTTAGGGTTGCTATTTAAGAAATCATATTATGACTTAGAATATGATTTTCTTATCATATATATATATATATATATATATATATATATATATATATATGGGTTGAGAATGGAAACACAAAGAATATATCACAAAAGTGGAGATTTGAGATGCTTGTCCACAGAAAATCTAAGAGAAAGTACACATTTTGTTCTTAGGGTTCGTCATCCAAAACAGAAGAAAGAGAAGATCTGATCAAGGAGTTGTCGCATTCATTCAGAAAAAATGCTACGAAGTTTGGTGAGTGATTTCAATTGTAATCTCTTTCTTTTTTTTGAGCGTGGGAGGAAATTGAACCTATTAGGACAAAGGGTTTAACATTATTTTTTGTCAATTTTGTAATTTATCTGAGTTATGTTCGATGACATAGTCACTGTTATATACGTTGTCTTTAATCTGTACTTGGTGTTCGTTAGATTGGTTGATTATCTCATGTGGGTATATATATATATATATATATATATATATATATATATATATATATATATATATATATATATATATATATACACACGTCTATTCTTAAAGATAGAATTTCTATATTTGGTGGATAAATTATTTATCCGAAAACTCTTAATTTTTGAAAATATATCCTTGTAACCTAAACTAAAGGTAGGAATAGATTTTCATAATTTGTTCGAAAAAAAAATGGAATACCAAACGTCCCATAAATTCTACAAACTTCGTTGGGACTCCTCAAGGGTCAAGTTTTTGCCAGAACAGAATAAAAATATAAACAAAAATTGTTTCCTCTTAACTAGATTTTGAGAAATGCCAAACAATGTAACAAGGCCAATGTAAAAAAGTACATCTTATTGTCTAAAGACAGTGGGTTACTAAATACGAAGATATTACTCTTAGCTCTCTTATTCCTAGGATCGTTTCGGAGGGTTGGATTGTCCTATCCGAAACTAATTTTAGTTGTCCCTAGACCCTTATTGTGGGATCTAGGGATGCTTTAGAGCTCACCCGGAGCTAAGGAAGATAGCCTCCTCCAAGCCTGCAACTGAGTTCAATGCCCCCCCAAGACCAAAATAAGCCTCACCCCTCCAATCCATCACTTCCTCTCTCAATTCACAACCCCTCCACCCACACCCACACCCCCACACACACACACACACACACACACACACAAAAAAGCACACACACTTTGCAACCAGTGAAGAGAGCTCTAGTATCGTGCACCACTCCACCATCCTGGTCTCTAACCAATACCAGGCACTGGAGGAATCGGATCCAAATGCAGTGGACTCGGCTGAAAGCGAGAATGCTGGTCTAATTCTCCAAGTTCAGGTGAATGGAAACATGGTGGAGGGGCTTCAAAATACTGATCCTGGATTACGAGCCTCGAAAGCATCAGAGGCTCAACTGGAAGAATCGGCTGACTCCATCTCAACCTCAGGTCAAACAAGCTCTAACCTTCCCACTGATCTCCCTATTGCAAATGTTGTTCAGATTCTGGAGGCAAACGTGGACACTGGGGCCATGGATCAGACCACCATCTTTGATGCACGGGCTCTGGTTACAGAGGCAAGGATTAATGGGGAGCTTACCATCTGCAGGGCCGATCCTGAGGTCTATTAGGTCCAGGACGAAAAAAAAAATAGTTCCTTTCTTTTTTTCATAAATGTTCAATCTTTGAATAAATAAATTTTATTAATAAATTGTTCAATTAAGATTAAATTACGATGTATTATTGGTAGCAATGTTCAATTTTTTTGCTTACGTAGATCTTATCAGTATATTTTAGTAACTGAAGTTCAAAAAATGGTAAACTACAAGCTCTTTTGCTTAGGTAGATCCTATAAGTATATTTTTACTCTCTTATTATCTCGTTCCTATATATAGATTTCAAGTTTAGTGTAATCAAATGATGAAATCTAGAATAACCAGGTGAAATAAATCAACCCTTATAAAATATGAAAATTTGTAAGGAGTATCAAACAATAGATAATAGATATACCAAAAAGAAAAGAAAATTGTTAGAGGTGTTAGTCTGTGACCTATTGTTTTCCTTTCCAGATCTACAGTCAATTCAATCATTACAAAAAAATGAAGATTCTGCAGCCTCTTAGATGGCTAGATGAGTAACTTGCTTTCTCTTTGTGTGATTACTAATGACATGTATCAATACAGCACTAAAAAGGTAAAATCAGTGCAAAGGCCATGAAATGTTTCAATTGTCTTTCCATGATTCCATCAAGCAATAAATTGAGTACACTATACAGCTTGTCGTTCATATAATCAATGTTTATATATTTTTATTTTTCTCCAATGCCATTCTTGTACTTCAATATTCAAATCGAATTACTAACTTTGTGCAACATAATGTATATAGATAAGTGATTGCCTGATTTCTAAAATCTCAGAAGTCAGAAGTATTGACGATTAAATGGCAGTGAGTCACTGACTTACCAATTAATCAAGAATGGTAGTGATTGACATATGATTTTGTTTCTACAAATAACAAGTCATATTACATTATAATTTGAAATTAGGAACGAAGATTTCTGATTTGTTAACTTACTTTCGTAAGTAATAAAAAATGTACAGTATACCATAATTAACAATTAGACAAAATTTATATTTAAACAATTAAGACTTTTCTTGAGAATAAAAAAATTATTAGAATTAGGCTAACCATAAATTTTTGAATGACCAAAAATATTTCGAGAGCAAAAAAAATTACCTACTTATTTAATAAATGTCCAAAAAATTAATAAGAAAAAATTACTAGAATTAGGCTAAACATATTTCTCTAATCAATATTACTAGAATTAGAATTCTTTTTCTATTTATGTTTCTTTTTCTTTTTCAGATCAAACAAAATATAAGAGAGACTAAAATTAAATTGATTGTTCAGTGTATCACAAAATTTTCTAAAATACACAGTTAATAAGTAAAGTAATCCAGTCCCAGACATACCTTGCATGCTTGCTTCTTGCAATTGCAAATTGACAAGCAAACCGAAAATCTCTATTTTTTTTATTTTCTGTTCTGTCGTTCACCAACTACCTTAAAAAACGAAAATATATAACAAAAGAGGAAGAATTAAGAAAGCCGAGGAAGATAAGGCTAAGTTAAGTAATGCATGAATATATAACTATATATAAGGACCAAATAGACTAACCATTGACCTCGATGCTTCGATTCTTCTTCCTGTCGATTCTTTTTTCCGATTAAAAAATGACCATCTGTCGATTATTCTTTTGAATCTTTCAGATGAAGAAGCAGCCATCTATATCATGACTCCAACAATTTTTCTTTCGCAGGAAAAAACTACCACCGTGCATGACTCTTCTTCTTCCCTAGGAAAGGAACATCCTAAACTAATTAATATGCTTGATGCTTTGTTTGGATGAATCCGGAAGGAAGTGGACGGCTGGGTCCATGCTCCAATAAAAATAGCAAATTGTCACTTTTGTATAGGCCGGACCTGGATCATTGTGTAGCAAGCTCTTGCATAATGACAAACAAAAGTATTGGATCAAGGCTCCAGCATACTAGACTAATAACCGGTTGGTGCCCCCACTCTCCATGGGCCCTGGGCAGTGGCCCAGCCTGCCCTGCGCCAAGGCCGGGCCTGACCATCTGAAGAATTTTTTGGAATAATTGTTATATTTTTTTATTGATAATCTCTTGGCTATTTATAGTCTTACAATCTTTTTCTTACATTAATATTCCATTAAAATTTTCTGTAGAATATTCCAATAAATATACCAATAATATTCTAATATACCAACAAATATACCAAGAATATTCTAATATACCAACACTCATTCTCAAGATGGACGAAAGATATTCACTAAGCTCATCTTGTCACATCCTCTAATTATATCTGCAGAGCTAAGTCCCTTGGTTATACTGTCTGCTACCTGCTTCTTGGTTGGAACATGACTTAGCTCCAGTAGTTCACTGTCCAACTTCTCTTTGATGAATAACCTATCGATCTCGATGTGTTTGGTCTTATCATGCTACACTGGATTGTTGACGATACTGATGGCTGATTGGTTGTCACACCACAGCTTTATCTTGGCTACTTGATCCAGCTTCAGCTCCACCAGCATACTCTTCAGCCATAGCAGCTCTGCAACTCCCAAGGCTATAGATTTGTACTCCGCTTCAGCTGTCGATCTGGCCACCACCGACTGCTTCTTACTCCTCCAAGAGACCAAGTTTCCTCCTACAAATATGCAATAGTCCGAGGTAAACCTCATGTCATCAGTACAGCTAGTCCAGTCAGAGTCACAGTAGCCCTCGATGCTCAAGTGATCATTCTTCCTGAATATCACCCCTTTTTGGGGGCACCCTTCAAGTATCTCAGAATCTGGTACACTGCGTCCATATGACCATTCCTTGGGTCATGCATGTAGCGGCTCACCACACTCACTGCAAAGCAGATATCAAAACGTGTCTCAAATAGATCAACTTGTCCACTAGTCTCTGGTATCTGTCTCGGTCAACTTGTTCTCCAACCTCAGCACACAGCTTGAACCTCTCGTTGATCGACGTCGCTGTAGGTCTGCATCCCAACATCCATGTCTCTGTGAGAAGGTCCATCGCATACTTCATCTAAGAAAGAACAATCTTTCCTGCTTCTCGAGCAATATCAATCCCAAGGAAGTACCGAAGAAGGCCAAGGTTCTTCACCTTGAACTCCTTGCCAAGCTTCCCCTTGAGTCGGGCAATCTCCTGATCATCATCTCATGTGATAATCATATCGTCCACATACACCGCAAGCATGGTGATTTGGCCTCCACTCCGATGGAAGAAAACAGTATGATCAGTATTGATCTGCTGATATCCCATCCCTATCATCGCCCACTTGAATCTGTCAAACCACACACGAGGAGACTGCTTCAGTCCATAGAGGGACTTCTTCAACCTGCAGACCTTGCCCACTGTCTTATCGGTACAGAATTTAGGTGGTATCTTCATGTACACTTCCTCCACTAGATCTCCATGAAGAAACATATTTTCCACATCCAGTTGGTGTAGTTTCCATCCACCATTCGCTGCCAAAGAAATCAGGGTCCTAACGCTGCTCATCTTCCCCACTGGTGCAAATGTCTCATCATAGTTAATGTCGTATGTCTGACTGTATCCTTTTGCCACCAGTCGAGCCTTGTAGCGCTCTACTTTTTTATCTGGGTTATGCTTCACAGTAAAGACCAACCTGCATCCGACTGTCCTCTTCCCCTCTGACAGTTTTACCAGTTTTCAAGTGTGGTTCTTCTCAAGAGCGCCTAACTTCTCGTGCATCGCTGCTTTCCACTTTGGATCGTTCTTGGCAACCTGCCAATTGTTAGGTACTATAATACTATCCAAAGATGCAACGAATGCTCCATGAGAAGAATATATGTTATTATATAAAACAAACTGAGGAAGGTCCCAACCATATATATCAGGAGAATTTTTCGTATTGCTGCGAGTGGTCCTCCGTACTAATAATGGTGTGGGAGGAGTAGGAAGAATGATATCACCTGAAGGGGAATCTGGTGGTGGTGGTGTCTCGGGAGTTGAGACGGACGCAGACAGGGGACTTGGCACTAGAACTATAGGTACTGGTACTGCAATTTGCTTTCCTTTTCTGCTGTAGGACGCAAATAGGGGACTTGGCACTGGCACTATAAGTACTGTCTCGGGAGTTGAGACGGACGCAGACAGGGGAGTTGAGCCATGGGCCTAACACCTCTCATCGCCTCCCCCTATTTCTCTTTACTCTCCTGCTCCTCCTCAAAAGTTCCGCCATGCCATACTCCTAAATCAGTTACCACACTCTCACCAATCTTCCTCTCTCGCCTCATAATCTCAATATCAGGTGAGTTGCTCATGGATGAGGTTCCCTCATGACGGTAGTATGGCTCAAACTCCCTGAAGTGAACATCCATGCTCACAAATTTCTTCTTCTCTACTGGGCTCCATCACACGTACCCCTTCTAAGTCGTCGAATAGCCCACGAATACACACTTACTGCTATGGGATCAAGTTTTCCAACATACGGTCTCTATATACTTGACTGCTCTGATACCAGATTACAGTAACGAAAAGTAGGAAACAAGGAAGAACAACGAAGCAAATTTGGCGAGCCGATTAAATATCTGTAGGATATACTTTATTGGTAAATAAAAGTATAAGTATTCGAAGATATCATACAATAGAAATTTCTCTTGACATAAGAATTTTTATACCAATAGGTTATTATGGAATCATTCATAACATACCATTACATGCTAATAAAAATATATTCATAACTTATGGATTTATAGAACCCGTCTCAAGATCCAATATTTCAGTTACAATAAAAAATACTTCTTATGAAGATAGAGATTACATGATTGAATATGGTGATCCAATTGGATTACTGGTAATACATAAATATGAAGATCTTCCAATGATAAAGGAAGAATTACCCGAAAACCCGGTTGAGTTATCGATAACTACTCTCAGAGAAAACCCGAGAGAAAGTTATTATGAATTAGGATTTACTTGAACAGTTTTGCTTTTGAAGAAACTTTTAATTCTAGTTTTCCAAATAGTGAAGCAGAACAGTTAGAAATTTTAGATAAAGATTTAGAAAATCTGAAAGAATTAATTCCTCATTCAGACAAAAGAAAGGTATATAAACCTGTCTCCCTTCAATCAAGATTCTTAAACAAATATACATATATATTTGAAAGGATGCGAGGTAATATTGAATTAAAAGGTGATGAAGATTTTTCTTCTATACAATTACTTGATAAAAATAAGTTAGAAATACTACGAAAAAAGTATCCTAAATTCAATTAAAGAGTACTGGATTATTTAGATCTGGAATCGATACACATATACTTTTAGCCTGTATGGATGAAAGAATCATTAATAATCCTCTCAATAGTATTATTGGAGGTGCCAAATCCAACCTAGTAAATAAATTATTTGGTATAAATATTTATCCGGATTTCTCTATTAGTCTTGACGATCAAAATATTGAAAACACTTGTACTTTATCAATTAATTTGCAAGGAATCTAATTATTACCCGGATCTAAAGTCATAGGTATACATTGGGAGCATATGATAGCCTTAAATGTCACTCCGACATTTAAATCTATCACCCCAAAATAGTTTGTTAGATTATTCGAAGTTAGAATAGGTAAAACTATTCATCCAAGATTAGTCAAACTAGAACATTTAAAAATGGATAACAAAATACAGCTATTCGTTAAATCTTTAAAGCCAAAAATTGAGGTACCGACTGAATATTTTATTGATTTAGGAAATATTATCTCTGCATTTGTTCAAGGAAAGCAACCCAAAATGAAAAAAGGACCAGAGTTCATATCCAACCATGATCAAGGATCTACCTCTAAATTAACTAGATCCAGATCTATAGATAATTTTATAAACATAGAATATCGCCTGACAATTTATACGACATCCAACAAAGAATAAGTGTTAGTACCCCTCATTTGGAAGGTAAAACACACCAAATTCTTGAGAAAGAACGACTTAAGGAAAGATGGGATATGATCTTAAAAGTCCCTCTTTCTCAAATACGTGATAAGAAAATCAATGAGTAAATCTCTTGATAAGGGAAAAAAGAGTTTAAGTTTCGCTCCGGAATCAAGCAAGAATAAATATTCCGACTGATATGTAGACCATATGAGATATGATGAACATAATATAGCTGATGCTCATCATATGATTCATTTGGTAAGAAATTTTAAATGCATTATAAAATATACTCATCTTAGTAACTACAGAACCATTGTCATGAGATATTTAGACAGAATAATCCAGGTTCCGTCTAAACACATTAATAGATACCGTGGGGATCATCCAAAAATAAATCTTATTACTTCTAATCCTTGGATAGATGATATGATAAATTTAGATAATATCCTCGATATGAAAATTGCCAGCACATCTCTAGACCATATTAATTTGGCTCCACTGATCATGCCATTGATTTTAATATATGGGAAGATTTTCTTAACAATGAAAATAGGTCTTTTTATGGAAAGGAAAATGATGATTTTTCTTCCACTAACATCAATATGATTAGCATAGTTTATTTAAAATAAAAAACACAATTGCATATTTATACAATATGTGTAAAATTCCCTAATTTTAAATTTTAATTTTAATTTTAAATATTATATTTATTTAATTGTTGAATTTCTTTAGATTATTTTTTTAGTTAATTAGAAAATAAATTATTAATTTAATTACTTATATAAATAATTATTTAGAATTATTTCACGAAAACTATATATTTTTATTATTTATCTTTGTTAAAGAATTATAAACTTTTTTTTAGAAGTTATTTCATGTGCATATATTTGTTTGGATTTTATACCTACATATATATATATATATATATATAAGTATATATATATATATATATATATATATATTAAAAAAACAAAGAAACCCAAAAACTTAATCCTAAATAACCCAAACCCCAGACCTCCCAGACCCGCGCGTGGACTTGTGTCGTCCCTTCTCGCGAGCTCCACCTCTATATATCTATACCTATCGAAACCCTAACCCTAATCTGAATGCCACCACCCTCGCCACCATCATTCCAATCCCACGCGCGTCCGCGGCCGCCTACGATCGCCGCGGCCGCCTACGATCGCCGCAGCAGCCGCGAGGATCCACCGGCCGACCCCAAACCGGACTGTCTGTGCGCACAGTAGGCCCCTAACCCCCCAAATTGCGGGTATTATTTCTCCCTCTCTGTGCAATAATTTTTTGATCGGTTTATTCTGTTCACAACATAACCATCTCGTAACTCCATCAATTAGTTTAAATTTAGTTGATTCAAAAATAGGGTAAAAATTGACTCAAAGTCGAGGAAAAAGTTATTTTTTCAATAGTCCAAAATCGTCCCAAATACCCATATTTTTACACGATTTTCTTCCAAACCATGCAATATATAAAAAATCTACTTGAACGGGTTTTTAGACAACATAACCAGGATTAAAATCATTTTTTTAGTTTTTATTAGTTTGCTTTATTTGTCAAGTTATTTGTATTAGAAGTTGACCCAAAAAAATCTGTTTATAAAACCCAAAAAGTTACGATACAGAGTGTACCCTGCCAAACGGGATCGCCTTATCGCGTACCAATTGCACCAAAAGGCACGTATGATATTTTTTTGACGTGTGGGCTTTCGCGAAAGTTGATTCGGACGTGTGTGCACGCCGAAATCAACCTGTATCCGTCGAAAGTCTCCCGTATCAGTATTTTACAAATTATCCTATTAGTTTGTGTGCGATCGTCGGATCGTCCCAAAACTTGCACCAACGGATCTGTGGCATCATATTGGTCCTGTGACTCAAGTTTCACGCAATTCTGGGATAATTGATCGAGCCGCCTATTTGCGGGCCCACGGGTTGACTTGAATGGTGAAATTTTGATCGGCTCACCGGAATCCAAAACTGGACATACCGTTGAGTTCGTATCAACGTTTAGGATTTGTTTGACCTATAATTTGTCTAATTTAGAGATTTTATCCCTGTCACGTATTTTGGTACAAAGTGTGCCACACTTGGACCCCGCTTTGATCCGAAATTACCGTTTTGCTCCTGTATTCAAATTGGACGAAAGGGTAGTATTTTCTAGCTATCTCGCTGATTTTGGAGACGTTGATGATTTTTATTTCAGCATCCGGAGACGTTCATTCGGAGGCAGTTGTTCTTGATCCCTTGTGCTTGACGTCTGGACGCTTATATTACACAGATTGCTTGCCAGACAAGTATACCTTGCCTTTGTACTGTGATTTATATTCCATATGGTGCATGTATTTTTTTTGTTATTTAGTTCATATATTTTAACTGCTATATAAACTGCGCATCTAAGAATAACTTGGGTGCAACGACGGTGGCATCGTATTTTGTCTTTATTATATATTATGCATGTTGACCTAGTTTTACGAGACCACCCCATTATCATGAGGCATTTTTATATTTCATTGGACGTGATACAATTGTTACACGAGTGTGAGTCTCATGTAGGACACGTACTTGCGTGACAGACTGGCAACATGTGCGTATAGGTCGTGCGATGGATAGGGATAACTGCTGATAGAGTTGCATGATTAGAAGCATTGGCAGTCATTAGAGATGTCATCATGTCATGGATATGGCATGAATAGAGCATGGGGTAGGAAGAACAACAAGTAAGGCGTTTGGGCTCTTTTGTACTTTTTTTATGTAACCCGTACGCTCCGCCAGAGATGCGTGGTCAGATGATCCTTATATTATATATCTACAGGCGGCCTCTGACGTTCAAAAGACGTCATAATTTTTGGGCCCATGATTCTCCGAGAGAATCATGCCAATCCCATTTTTAGCCAGATAACCCACATGTTGAAAAGTTGTTCTCCAAGTGCATTCATATAGACGGTTAGACGACCCTTGGATGTTTATTTTCAGTAATTTATTGGCATGCTATTTTTGTATCTTGTTACATCCCTCTGAGGAACTTGTCCACTTCCAGGTGTAGACGGGCAGGATTATCCGCAGTACGGACCTGACGCTTCGTACCAGATTGAGGAGGTCTTACCTTCGGAGTACCACTGATTCTTCGTAGCTGATGGATATTTTATTTATAATTTTTTATTGACATTTATCTTATATTAGAGTTTTGATCTCTTCTCTCATTTAGTTTTTGGTATAGTCGACTTGCAGTGGTTTTGTTTTCACCCGATTATCATTCTTTGATACTTCATATTTGAGATTCAGTTATTTATTTCATATTTCTTTACTTGTGCCTATGGATGAGATATAGGTTCATGTGGCTTGTGTCGACAGTATATTACCACTTGTGGATTTGATATTCATATATAGCATACGTGTGTGTTACGATCTTCTAACATATTGGAGTTTCATATACATATGGCTGGCATATTACGTATTTCTAGTCCTACTTATTCTGGGACTGGGGCGTGACATATTTTTGTGTTGGCCCATGCAGGTCAAGAATATATTGTCTTGGTTATGTTACTGTACCGAACAAGCCTGTAAATAGGATTAAAAATATGATCTCATCCACACTTGACTATGACTCATCTTCCTTCCAACCTGTCCTATTTAAATGCTTGCATCATGCTTGATTCATGTACTCTTTCTAATCTTTTCATCCATCTCTTACAGAGAGATGAATTTACGTAGTGGATGTGCTACCACCGGGGGCGACACAACTCTAGGGGTCAACGTCCATACACAAGGAGAGGCCACAACGACTCCTAGACTTCTGGGGCCGGATGGACAGACTCACAATCCGGTTTCACCTAATCCTTCCACTGCACCTAATGGGACTTTTTCAGCTGCATCAATACCGCAGGATGGCCAGACACAGTTGTTCCAATTCTTCCAAATAATGATGCAGGAACAGAGACAGCAGGTCACCGCATATGCTACAGAGCAGAGGCAACAAGCGGGAGAGCAGAGGCGAGAATTTCTTGCAGCACTTGAGAGGTTGGCTGCACTAACACATGCACCAGCTCAGGCATTAGTTCCAATATCGTAAGCTCGAGTTGGTTCAGTCAAAGACTTTATACAGATGGGCCCCAAGCCATATAAAGGCATTGAGAGTCCAGAGGAGACCATAAACTGGATTACCAACGCCAAGAAGTTGTTAGAAGCATCACAGCTGCCTACAGATCTATGGATGGCAGGTGTGAGGACCCAGCTAGAGGGTAACACTCATTACTGGTGGGAATCGATGGAGCGCCAGTTGGGTACGCGTCAGACTTGGGAGCAGTTCTTGGAGTGCTTTGAGAGGAAGTACTTCCCGGCCACCATAATGGATGGATTGTACGATCATTTTCTCCATCTAGAGCAGGGGAACAAAATAGTCGATGAGTATGATGCAGAGTTTAGCTGTCTCAGTAAATATGGCGCTGTCCTAATACTCAATGACTTGGAGAGGCTAAGAGATTTCATCGCGGGCTGACTCAGGAGCTCTAACACTACACTAGGTCACAGTCCCGGATCTCTTATGTCGAGTTATTGACAGAGGCTAGGCTACAAGAGACCATCAGCAAGGGAAAGGGAAGTCAACCGAAGATCCAGCAGGGAACAACAAGGATACAGCAAGGAGGGCCCATCAGACGACCTTTAGCACATCAGCAATAACAGCAGCAACACAGAGCATGACCGTACCAGATTTCGGAGAAGCCCCACTGCAGTTATTGTGGGAAGCGCGGGCACATTATGAGAGACTGTCGGCTTCACTTAGAAAAATGTATGAGGTGTGGTTCTGGACAACATATGGCCAGAGACTGTCCAGTATAGTAGGCATTGGTGCTTCCACCGCCAATATAGAGGCCAGCACTTCCAGCATCGAAGCCAGCTCAGCAGATGACTAGACCAGGAGCGGGAGCACCTCGACCTCCAGGAGCCGGAGTATTTCAGCGAGGACCACCGCTACCTACTCAGGAGGACCACTTGGCGAGGGGCAGACAGGGGCTACCTCAAAGGACTGGACAAGCTTTTGCACTAGAGGTGGATGACACGGAGCAGGAGATTGATGTTATAGCAGGTATTACTCTTGTTTCTACTTTTCCTACTGTGATATTATTTGATACGGAAGCCACACACTCGTTCATATCTTCTAGTTTTGTTGTCAAGCACAATATTGCCACTACACCATTGCCGAGTTGTGTTAGAATTCTCACCGGGAGAGGAGTTGTACATGTTAGACATGTTTGTAGATCTTATCCAGTAATGATTCGCGACAGAGAGATGAATGCCCGACTCTTAGTCTTTCCCATGCCAAACTTTGATATTGTACTTGGGATGGATTGGCTAAGCAAGTACCACGCTTTCTTCGACTGCTATGGAGGAAGCATTCTTTTTAAGGTACTAGGCCAGTCAGAGCTCGAGTTTGAGCGAGGATCCACAAAAGTTCTTGATAGTGTTTAGCTGGCAATAGACGACGTTATTTATCATCATATCATTTCAGAGTTCGAATACGTCTTTCCAGAGGAATTGCCAGGACTACCTCCGGACAGAGGCATGGAATTCTCGATTGAGTTGACACCGAGAGCAGCACCCATAGCGTCACATGTTTATAGATTGGCAAAGAAGGAGATGGAAGAGCTGAAGGCACAGTTGAAAGAATTAGAGGAGAAAGGCTTCATCCGGCCAAGTGCATCACCCTGGGGAGCACTGGTATTTTTTGTACCAAAGAAGGATGGGTCAGTGCGCATGCGCATCAACTACAGAGCCTTGAATGATGTGACTATAAAGAATAAATATCCACTGCTACGCATTGATGACTTATTTGATCAGCTTAGTGGAGCCAAGGTATTCTCGAAGATAGATTTGAGAACGGGATATCACCAGGTAAATGTGCGAAAGCAGGACATTCCTAAGACCGTCTTCTGGATAAGATATGGATACTACGAGTTTCTGGTCATGCCATTTGGATTGACCAATGCTCCAGCTGTCTTTATGAACTTGATGAATCGAGTCTTCCATTAGTATTTGGACCAGTTCGTGGTTGTCTTCATAGATGACATACTTGTCTATTCGAAGAGCCACGAGGAGCATGAAAAGCACATGCAGATTATCCTAGAGACCTTGAGGAGAGAGCAGTTATATGCGAAGCTCAAAAAATGTGAGTTCTTATTGGATATGGTCTCTTTTCTTGGGAATGTCGTCACGGGAGATGGTATTTCTATTAATCCAAAGAAAATCTCGGCAGTTGAGACATGGCCCATTCCTAAACCAACATTGGAGGTGAGGAGTTTCCTTGGACTTGTGGGATATTATCGACGGTTCGTGGAGAACTTCTCAAGGATAGTAGCGCTTATGACTCGGTTGACGTGCAAGGACCAAGAGTTCATATGGACTGACGAGTGTCAAGCCATTTTTGAGGAGTTGAAGAAGCGACTGACCATAATGCATGTATTGACTATTCTATCAGGATCAGGAGGTTATGTGATTTACAGTGACACATCGAGAAAAGGATTAGGATGCGTATTGATACAGTATGGCAAGGTAATTGCATATGCATCTAGATAGTTGCGATTACATGAGAAGAATTATCCAACTCATGACTTGGAAATTGCAGCCGTTGTTTTTGATCTGAAGCTATGAAGACATTACTTATATAGGAAACGAGTGGATATCTATACCCACCACAAAAGCCTCAAGTATGTCTTCACGCAGAAGGAGTTGAATATGAGGCAACGCCGGTGGCTTGAGTTGATGAAGGACTTCGAGATAGAGCTGCATTATTACTCAGGCAAGGCTAACGTAGTAGCAGACGCATTAAGCCAAAAGCCTGAAGCATACTTCTTGACGACACAGCGGGAGTTACTGGAGGACTTGCAAGAGCTTGGCATAGAAGCTGTATTACCCGGAGCAGATGGGATACTAGCCAACTTGCAAGTGCAGTCATTGCTAGTAGAGAGGATCAAGGCATCTTTGCCTACGGATGCTAGATTCAGGAGGTTGAGAGAGAGGGCAGAGGCTGAAGAGCAGACGGGATTGCGTATTCATGATGACGGAACATTACGATGTGGTGATCGTCTATATGTTCCCAATAGAGAGATTCGACATGAGCTGATGGCAGAAGATCATAGTTCAATATATTATATTCATCCTGGAGGTACCAATATGTACCGTAACTTGCGACAATGCTTTTGGTGGCATGGAATGAAAATGGAGATAGCTCGCTTTGTGGCCAAATGTCTAGTATGTCAGCAGGTCAAGGCCGAACACCAGAGGACAGCAGGGCTACTACAGCCACTTCCGATTCCTGAGTGGAAGTGGGAGTACATCACTATGGACTTCATCACAGGCTTCCCAAGGAATCCAAGTGGACGAGATGCTGTTTGGGTAATCGTGGATCGACTCACTAAGTCCACGCATTTCTTGCCTTTTAGAGTTGGCCAATCTAAAGAAGCTTTAGCTGAATTATACATGAGGCAGATCGTGAGGTTCCACGGCATTCCGGTTAGCATTGTGTCAGACAGGGATTCGCATTTTATATCTCACTTTTGGAGAAGCATGCAGGAGAGTCTTGGGACTCGTCTGAAATTCAGTATGTCTTATCATCCGCAGACAGATGGATAGTCAGCGTACTATTCAGACACTGGAGGATATGTTGAGGGTTTGCATATTGGACTTTGGAGGATCATGAGAGGACCACTTACATCTTGTAGAGTTTTCTTATAACAATTGCTATCAAGCGAGCATCCAGATGGCTCCGTTTGAAGCATTGTATGGAAGAAAGTGTAGGTCTCTCGTGTGTTGGAGTGACGTAGGAGAACGTCGAATATTGGGACCAGCGTTGGTAGTCAGCACTGTAGAGACAGTGAAGAAGATACAAAGGCAGTTGTGAGCAGCACAAGACAGATAGAAGAAGTGGGCAGATCTTTATCGTCGTCCCTTGGAGTTTAAAGAAGGCGGTCATGTCTTCTTGAGGATATCACCTACTAGAGGCACTATTCGCTTTGGAGGACACAGCAAGTTGAGTCCAAGGTATATTGGACCATTTGACTTGCTAGAGCGAGTGGGAGAAGTGGCGTATCGACTGGAACTACCACTTTCACTCGAGGGAGTGCATGTTGTATTCCACGTGTCGTAACTCAGGCGATATGTGAAAGATAGCTGTCATGTTCTCGACTACTCCAAGATTACCATTAGGCCGAGATTGTCATACCACGAGCAACCCATAGAGATTCTTGATCGTCAAGAGAAGGTGTTGAGGAATTAGTCTATTCCCTTGGTCCGCGTGGTATGGAGGCATCACTCGCCAGGAGAATCCACTTGGGAGCACTAGGATAACATGCGCAAACGTTTTTTGCATCTGTTCGAAGATCAAGGAATGATTTTACTTTGTTCTTTTCTACCATACACCATTCTTGTTTCCCTTTCGTGGTTTAGTTTTAATTTCGAGAAAAAATTTATTATAAGTTGGGTAGAATATAAAATCCCCTAATTTTAAATTTTAAATATTATATTTATTTATTAAATTGTTGAATTTTTTAGATTGTTTTCTTAGTTAATTAGAAAATAAATTCTTGATTTAATTACTTATATAAATACTTATTCAAAATTATTTCACAAAAACCATATATTTTTATATTTATCTTTGTTAAAGAATTATAAACTTTTTTTTAGAAGTTATTTCATGTGCATATATTTGTTTGGATTTTATACCTACTTCTCTCTCTCTCTCTCTCTCTCTCTCTCTCTCTATATATATATATATATATATATATATATATATATATATTAAAAAAATAAAGAAACCCAAAAAACTTAATCCTAAATAACCCAAACTCCAGACCCCCCCAGACCCGCGCGCGGACTTGTGCCGCCCCCTCTCGCGAGCTTCCCCTCTATATATATTTACACCTATCGAAACCCTAACCCTAATCTGAACGCCACCACCCTCGCCACCATAATTCCAATCCCACGCCCATCTGCGGCCGCCCACGACCGCCGCAGCAGCCGAGAGGATCCGCCGGCCGACCCCAAACTGGACTGTCCGTGCGCACAGCAGGCCCTTAACCCCCCAACTTGCGAGTATGATTTTACCCTCTCTGCGCAATAATTTTTTGATCGATTTTTCCTATTGTGTTCACAACATAACTATCTTGTAACTCCATAAATTAGTTTAAATTTAGTTGATTCGAAAATAGGGTAAAAATTGACTCAAAGTCGAGGAAAAAGCTACATTTTTAACCGTCCCAAATACCCCTGTTTTTACCCGATTTTCTTCCAAACCATGCAATATATAAAAAAATCTACTTGAACAGGTTTTTAGACAACATAACCAGGATTAAAATCCTTCTTTTAGTTTTTATAAGTTTGCTTTATTTGTCAAGTTATTTCTATTAGAAGTTGACCAAAAAAATCTGTTTTATAAAACCCAAAAATTTGTGATACGGAGTGCGCCCCGCCAAACGGGGCCACCTCATCGCGTACCAATTGTACCGAAAGGCGTATATGGTATTTTCTGATGTATGGACTTTCACGAAAGTTGATTCGGACGTTTGTACACGCCGTAATCAATTTGTATCCGTCCAAAGTCTCATGTATCAGTATCTTGTAAATTATCCTATTAGTTTGTGTGTGCTCATCGGATCACCATGAAACTTACGCCAACGGATCTGTGGTATCACGCTAGTCCTGTGACTCAAGTTTCACGAAATTCTGAGACAGTTGATTGAGCCACCTATTTGCGGGCCCACGGGTTGACTTGAAGGGTAATATTTTGATCGGCTCTCCGGAATCTAAAATTGGACATACCGTTGAGTTCGTATCAACGTTTAGAATTTAAATTTTGATCTATAATTTGTTCAATTTAGAGACTTTTACCCCTAGCACGCATTTTGGTGCAAAGTGGGCCACGCATGGACCCCACTTTGATCCAAAATTACCGTTTTGTCCATGTGTCCAAATTGGATGAAAAAGTAATATTTTCTAGCTATCTTGCTGATTTTGGAGACGTTAGTGATATTTATTTCAGCATTCGAAGACGTTCATTCGGAGGCATTGGTTCTTGATCCCTTGTGCTTGACGTTTGGACACTTATATTATACAGATTGCTTGCCAAGCAAGTATACCTTGTCATTGTACTGTGATTTACATTCCATATGGTGCATGCATTTTATTTCTGTTATTTAGTTCATATATTTTAACTGTTATATAAATTGCGCGTCCAATAATAACTTGGGTGCAACGACGGTGGCGTCGTATTTTATCTTTATTATATATTATGCATGTTGACCTAGTTTTACGATACCACCCCATTATCATGAGGCATTCTTATGTTTTATTAGTTTTGACACAGTTGTTAAACGAGTGTGGATCTCATGTAGGACACATACTTGCTTGACGGGCTGGCCACCTATGCGTATAGGACGTGCGACGGATAGGAATAACTGCTGATAGAGCTGCATGATTAGAAGCCTTGGCAGTCATTAGAGATGTCATCGTGTTATGGATATGACATGAATAGAGCATGGGGTGGCAAGAACAACAAGTAAGGCATTTGGGCTTCTTTGCGCTTTTTCTTATGTAACTCGTACGCTCCGTCGGAGATGCGTGGTCAGATGACCCTTATATTATATATCTACAGGCGGCCTCTGACGTTCAAAAAATGTCATACTTTTTAGGCCCCTGATTCTCCGAGAGAATCATGCCAATCCCATTTTTAGCCAGATAGCCCACGTGTTGGAAAGTTGTTCTTAAAGTGCATTCACATAGACGGTTAGGCGACCCTTGGATGTTTATTTTTACTACTTTATTGGCATGCTATTTATGTATCTTATTACGTCCCTCTGAGGACCTGGTCCACTTTCAGGTATAGACGGGCAGGATTATTCGCAGGAGTACGGACCTGACGCTTCGTACTAGATTGAGGAGGTCTTACCTTCGGAGTATCACTGATTCTTCGTTGCTGATGGATATTTTAGTTGCTATTCTTTTATTGACATTTATCTTATATTGGAGTTTTGATCTCTTCTCTCATTTAGTTTTTGGTATAGTAGACTGGATGTGGATTTGTTTTCACCCGACTATCATTCTTTGATACTTTATATTTGAGATTCAGTTATTTATTTCATATTTCTTTACTTGTGTCTGTGGATGAGATATAGATGCATGTAACTTGTGTAGACAGTATATTACCACTTGTGGATTTGATATTCATATACAGCGTACGTGTGTGTTACGATCTTTCAATATATTAGAGTATCATATACATACGTCTGTCATGTTACGTATTTCTAATCCTACGTATTCTGGGACTAGGGCGTGACAATATGTATTCTGAAATATCTAGAATTTATTATTCATGCTCTTTTTGATACTGGAGCCGAAGCCAGTTTACTACAGGGATGTTTTATTCTTGAAAATTTTTGTTTACAGTTAAACAAAAAAAAATTAAATGATTTTATGGGACAAAAGGTCCAAGTTAATCATAAAGTAAAAGACTTACAAATATATTTTCCTGATATACATGGTACAAATAAATCATATAAATTTGATTTTGTCCTCCTACCAAAAGAATTTGATATGGATTGTATTATTGGAATGGATAATTTACGTCATTATCCACAATTTAATACTCGTTATATTAACTTTAATTATATCTCTATTCCTTGAATTCCATTCATTGTACCTTTAGCTGATAAATTCTAACATGCAGCATAGCGTGGTGATAATACCCCACCACCACTTCTTATGATTGACAATTTTTTTGTGCAAAACGATAAAATATGCACATACAATATTCCGGTTACAAATAATTTTAATAAAATAATTTATGGGATGCTTGAACCACTCTATACAAACAATCCGTTGAAATGGTTTGATAAAGCACCTAGATTCTGTAAAATTGAACTCATGAATATTTATAAAGACTCAAAAGTCTGAGTAAATAGTATCATGGTTACTCCTACTGATAAACAAGAATTTGCAAAACAGATTGGTGAATTACTTAAATTAAAACTTATACAAAGAAGAATCATGATTGCTATGTATTTGAAAATATTCAATTATGAGGTAGAATATATTCCTGTATATTTTTGTCTAACTTGAGATATTTAAGAAATATTGAACTTATTTAAGTTTACATATTCAAGAACGCTCATTTTGATAGATGCACAATATTAATCCCCTCGCAGGGAATGCTTATATTTATACCGACACACACCAGTGTCAGTTTAATTAGATAAATTACTTGATCACATTATTCATCTGCGTTATTCACACTAAAAGTTCCTGCTTTGTTGCACAACTATTGGCGAAGATGAGCCAATAGCTAGCAGTCATATAATAACCTATTCACCGTATTTTGCGGGTTATTCACCCCTGATTGGTTATTCACCAAAGTTTTTGGGTTATTCACCCTTGAGACTGCTAGTTTCTAGCTATTCGTCCCAGCCTGTTTAGTGTAGAAGCATGAAAAATATGCTGAGGAATCATACGCGTAAAACTCTCCACATGCAAGAAGTTGCATAGAATAGAGCTCCTGCACTGGGTGGCGTAAGACATGACTTCAGAGCCATTGGCGTACAGTGGAGCTTCATTACTAGTACAGCATAAAATATAGCTCCAGAACAACCCGCGTAATACAGATTTCCAGGCTGCTTCAGCGTAAAAAGGTTGTCACATCGCCTTTATGGCGTAAAACTTATCTGCTTTTAATACAGTGGAAAGTCGTACGGAGAACTCTTCGTATTCCTCGAATGAACCTGTTAGATCATGCAGTGAACCTGACTCCTGACAATGAGTACAGCACGGCTATCCAGACGACGGTTGTAATGATGAATCAGCACAGAGACCCAGACCGTCGTTTAGTGACATTTTCTTGATAAAAATTGCTTTTACGCGTTCAAGGGAATACGCTGCCTAGTTTTATACAGGCAGATGTGAGCTTTTACGCTTATCAGAAGACAAAATGAATCGCCACGTCAAAAGCTACTCTTCGTACAGAGCTTGAGGCATGTCTCTGCAGTTAATACGCGTGATGGGGGCAGATCTCTGCATTTAATGCAGGGGATTTGGTTCTATTTTCAAAAGACTGGGTGAGCCATATTTACGGATAATACGTCCACATCATCACCTCTGCATATTACGCCATCAAGCTATTTTCAGCTATAGGAGCACGCTGTACGCTATCTCCTTGAAATACACCGACCTGGCTATTTCTAGCTATAGGAGTACGTCGTATGCTATCTCCTCGGAATACGCCAACTCAGGATATATTTGCATTTTTGTGCGTGATAAGGCTATTTGTTCCGGAATACGCTCAAGACCTCCAGTCAACATCGAGCTTTTTGGGCTTCTACGCCTACTTGGCCTCTATGTCGACCTGACAGCTTCTACGCCTACTTGGCTTCTATGCCAATTTACTTGGCTTCTAGGCCAACCTGACGGCTTCTACGCCTACTTGGCTTCTATGCCAACCCGACAGCTTCTACGCCTACTTGGCTTCTATGCCAACTTACCTGGCTTTTACGCCAGTTTGACAACTATTTGGCTTCTACGCCTTGGTGAAGATCTCCTTTGCTCAAAGGCAAATTCCTGAAGAGGTACTATGCTTAATCTCCTTTGCTCAAAGGAGTATGGTAAAGATCTCATTCTGACAACACTACCTCCAAAGAACTAGTTGGATCATATTCTATCATGTCCATATAACCTCTGAATAGATATGTTTAACTAATTTGGAACATCAAAACCTATCACGTCCATATTACCTCTGATAGTGTTTTGTGTACAAATTTTAGTTGGATCATATTCTATCATGTCCATATAACCTCTGAATAGATATGTCCAGCTAAAAGCTTACCGAAAGTATATCACGTCCATATTACCTCTGATATCACTTTCACCCTAGCCTGTCATTTATATTCCAAAATGATAGGTCCACCAAAGTCAGATAAAATTTCTTTATTATCTCCCGGAGGAGCAAAATTACATATAAAAGCAAAATGGTATATCATTTGGGAGGAGCAGTCAAATCATGGATCTGCTGCGCCAGTGCGACCATCTTCTCATTCCTGGAGCTTAAAACAGTAGCGCGAGCCCGCACCAACCTTGCCTCCTCATTGTTCAAGGCAGACATTTCAGACCAATGGCGTATATAATCTGCGTGGATGATACCCACACGTGCCAGGTTCTGCTGAGATGTTTTCCTTCGGATCTTCAACAC
Source organism: Iris macrosiphon (assembly GCA_036927795.1). Lineage (NCBI taxonomy): Eukaryota > Viridiplantae > Streptophyta > Magnoliopsida > Asparagales > Iridaceae > Iris > Iris macrosiphon. The sequence goes on from JAYESA010000351.1 coordinate 50,444, forward strand.
ATCTCGAGCTGTCAACAAAGAGAGGGCCTTCTCCTTGGCCTTAGCGAGCTCGTCTTCCAATTGGCGGACCCTCGCTGCCTCCTCCTCATATTTGGCCTCGCACTTGGCCAGCTGAGCAATGACATACTCCAATGAGGCATGCTCCTCATTCATCTCTTTTTGCTGAGCCTCGATGGACTTGCTCAGAGTTTTCAGCTCCCCAACAAGCCTCACAGTCAAAGAGTCATATTTAGCCTGGACCAGGTCATCAATGTTGCCCTGAGATAATTGCAAATAATTGTTAATGGGTTGTTCCAAACTATTAACTATCTGCTCTAGTGTGTCAGCTCTCCCAGCGTCGTTGAAATCTCTGATCGACGCTATCACAAACTGGAAGGACCTCCTCAGAGCCTCAAAACCTAGATTCTTCGCTAGCACCATTGATATCAGCGTATTCAAAATGGTGTAGAAGATACTAGTATACTGCTCAATCAGCATGGCAAAATCAGATTGGGTGCTGGGAGTGGCTGCAATATCAGCGAATCCCCTTTCAGGAACGACTACAGTGGGTGCCGTCACCGTCGTCACTTCAGTAGAGGGCGTAACAAAGGTAGAGGTACCGACAACGGTCGAAGTAGCTGGCATACTCAAATGAGGCATAGTCGCAATGACATGCTCATCCTCCTCTCGAGATATCGGAGCTGTATCGGGCGATCCGGCACCCGAAAATGTTTCTTCTTCAAAGTCGGGCACCTCCGTGTCATCAGCAGGAGCTGAAACGAAGCTAAAATTTGCGTCAATGCTGCCTTCCCCGTAGATGTCCTCCCCTGAAAAGAAGACAAGAGAAAGTTAATATCAACATGATGTTAATTTTTCTAAAAGAGGAGTAAGGACGACATTTACCCATGGCTGATGGTATATATGTCGTGTCTGCAGCCAGTACAACTAAATCATTTCTTAATAATGTTAAGCGAGCTGTCATACCTGGAGAAGAGGGTGTGTCAACTGACACTGGCAGATATTCTTCCAGGTCTTCACCAAGATCCAACCGAGGCTCATCGGCTGGAATCTCACTGGGTATACTTACAGACGCGGCAGGGGTTTCTCCTGTTGCTGGTCTGGATAAAGGTATATGCAACCTTATTTTGCTCGACTTCGAAGGCGATCTTGTACCACTACCTGAAGCGGTAGCAGCGACAGCAGCCTCGAGCAAAGAATCTCGGGCACTGCCAGCCGGAACTGTGGAGGTTTCCTCTCTAATAGTCGAAGGACCTTCGATCAAAGAATCGTCACCGACCGGGGATACAACAGGCTCACTCCTAGGAGCCTCATGGCCGGAAGTCCTGACAGCACCACTAACAGTCTTCTTTTTCTTGCGAGGGGAAGCCTCCTTTAGAACAGGAGCCCTTCACTTACCAGGGATGACAAGAGGCTCTGCAGGCGGAGGTATTTCGCCTCTCGGTACTGTCAGCAAAAACTCATCTGGGTTGACAGAGTCTTCACCTTCGTCAGAGGAAACTGAGGGGACTTCCTCCCTTCCAGCGGACTTATGTGAAGGCATCCTAAAACTTCCACGCATATCAAAATTGCGATGGAAGGTATTGATGGCCACATAAAACTGGGCGTACGAATGGAGGATGCGCAACTCCATGGAGAGAGAAGTTGCAGGCACTGTAAAGGCCGCTCCAGTATAGCCCATTATGAAGTACCGCTATCCTCTCGCTCCATCAATAAGTCCACCCCTGGACTTGAAGCTGGTGATGGCATTGCCCACGTGTAATTGGTCATACCCAAACTGCCTGGCGAATCGACTAGGCAGGTAGGGCTCCAAGAAGCAATGGTCTTCACTTCTGTACAATAAATGGGAAGGTCTAATGCAGACCAACCAATAAAAAGCTTCAGGAGAAAGAACGGTCTTCCCTTCCCCTGAATCTTGAAGTCTCGTCCCCTGTTGATTGATATGTATAGTGGGGACGGTACAGAAGAGCTTCCAGCTATGAGCAAAATTTAATGCTCGCCGACAGTCTAGGACGGTGGTCACGTTCCAGGTAGAATTCTTTTAACTCAATAAGAAATTATTCCCCAAACTACTGCCAGAGCCGGGAGACATCACCCTGGGGTTATGAAGAATTAACCATCCCATCAGATAAAGGAACGGTAATTCTACCCTGGGAAAATTTTCACGCCGTGTCTCATCAGCGAGCAGCCTATCGGTCATGGCCCTCAGGCCAGCTTGAATCCGGCATACCATGGCAGGGAGCAAGCCCAGTCTTGCCCCAAATACCAAACGCACTGCAGGCCATAAGGTGTTTCGATGAATGCGATCCGCAAATGCGATGCCAGGTACTACCAATCGACATAGCCAGAGGGAAAGGAAGCCGGCCAGCTGAGCTTCCCTTGACAGAGGCCTGCGGCAATGCCTCATATAACTGTAGGCTTTAGTGCCTGCAGGATAATTCCCTATCCCTTCATCAAGAACTTGATCTGAAGCCCCAGCGTCTTCGATAAGATCATCGACTACTTGAGCATTAAGTACGCTCAGAAAGTTCAAAGCCTTATCCTTGCTATCCATAACTTTGTCTGGCTTAGCATCTCTGGCATGATGAAAGAAGAGATAGGACGCCCATTTGTTGGTATGAGCCAAATCAGAGGGCTCATTATAGAAGGCGGCGCAAGCAAGATAGTGGCACATCAGCTCCTGGTACACTGCCACTACCCGAGGGTTTGTATCCCTCAGCTCCCGATTTGTGGGAACATACTCTTCGTAAGGAGTATCCCCCATTGGCAGTCTTGAAATCTCTGTCATTTCATGAAGGGCCAATCCCAACTCCCCCAGTAGAGTGGCAAAAGTCCCAGTGAGCGAGATATATCGCTCCATCAAGGCCAAAAATAGGTTGGGGTTGAGAGGTAACCCAACACTGGTAGCGCTCACAGCCGCGTACAGACCAATGCTCTCCAGCTCCGTTTGAAAGTTCTTCAGGGCCCAGGCAACTAAACGAGTCCATCAAAGATTTGTAGGGGTAAGCCACCCATTGGTCTGAGGATTAACCTTGGGGTAGACTCCTTCCTGCCCCATGAAGTCATTGTAGAAAGTCGGTAATTGGACTGGCTGGAATAGTACAATATCTTCACTCGGGACAATACCCGGAAATAATCCCCTGAAGGGCATAACAGGACCTGAAGGACGGCTTACAAACAACCCTCGGTCTGATCCCTTCTGATAAAATATCTTCCCCGGCTGGCCGTGAAGATTAGGGGTCAGTGTCCACGACATCTTCCTCGGATGCGTAGCATGGAAGAATGCCGAGATAGGGTAATCTCTCAACATCTTGGACAGGTACATTACCATGCCCCAGCAATAAAAACCCAATTTTCCTTCTTGGGCTTCGTCTGGGACTGCTTATCAATCATATTCCCGAAGAGGAAAGCTGGTTTTATGTATTTAGCCCCGTCTATATACGTCAGGGGCTCTACGTTGATCATGCTCAACAGCATTCGCTCTCCTTGAGACGAGATCAGGATTTCCCTTCCTTCAGGATATTGGGGTCCGGAAATAGGAAATGTCACATGCGACAAATCCTCCAGGTAATTTGAGTTCAGCATCCCAGCAGCAGAACCCATCACCTCAGCCAACGGAGGTATCTGCAAGTTAACTACAAAGTGCAAGGAAAATTAGTCAGTTTTTATACTAGACGTTACATCTTGCAGCTTATGCCAAAGATCAACAGTCTGTGCTTTTATGCCAAGACTGTGAAAACTTGAATTTTTACGCTGGAACCATTCCCAAGCGTAAAAACCAAGATTGGCAGTATACACAAAAATGACAGTTTGTGTTTTTACGCCAGACTGCCAAAGTTTGAGTTATTACGTCGTAATTTTCATCCAGAGCGTAACACCCAAAATTTGTAGTATACGCCAAATTTTGACAGTCAAAGCTTTTACGCCAGACTGTGAAAATATGGAGTTTTTACGGTGACACATTAGGAATGTGGGCGTAAAAAATAAAAACATCTCTGTGCATCATCTTCCTTAGAGAGGCTCTCAGCACAGAAGATGACCTAGTGCATTCACGTGCAACGTGTGCGAAGGATTTTTCTCATTTTTCTTCGTCCCAAAAGCTTTACCTACAACGCCCGGTGCACAGCTTGACGGTAGAACACTTCATTCTGAGCGAGGTTTGCTCTGCCCGATAGGAGTCGCTCTTGCTTGGGCAGAGAAGCGAGAAGAGGAGGCAGCTTTCTTCCCCTTAACAGTCGAAGATTGTTTCGGCGCCATTGCTAAAAACTCAGAGTGCTCAGAGGACAACGAAGAAGAGTTCTCAAAGAGACAAAAGTTTTTTTAAAAGACAGATGAAAAGTTTTTCTCTGAAGGCCTTGGGGTATTTATAGAGTTCATGTAAACTCTTTGAATCCCTAACCAAATCCGATATTTAATATTCGGTTATGATTGGGGACCACGTCAGCCCATCATTTAAAAAAAGAAGACGGACAGTCAATCGATCCAGATTCTACGCACAGAGCAGATCTATGATTTTACGCTAAGGGGCTTTTACGCTCAAAAGGCTACAAATCTACGGTTTTACGCCCAGATGCTTTTATGCTCACGAGCTTTTACGCTCAAGAGGCTACAAACCTATGATTTTACGCTTGAAAGGCTACAAATCTATAGTTTTACGCTCAGAGGCTATAAGTCTACGGTTTTACGCCCGGATGCTTTTACGCTCGGTATATTTTATGCTCGAGAGGCTACAGACCTACGAATTCACGCTCAGAAGCCACAAACCTATGATTTTATGCTCAGCAGCTTTTACACTCGAGAGGCGACAAATCTACGACTTCACGCTCGAAAGTTTTCTTTTCAGAGGCTATAGATCTACAGTTTTATGCCCGGATGCTCTTATGCTCAGCAGCTTTCACACTCGAGAGGCTACAAACTTATGATTTTATGCTCATCCACACTACGGATCTATGACTTTCCGCATATCTTAAAATATGCAGGCCAAAGTATGCGTATATCTGAACAATTCTCAGGACGGCCGATTACAAGGGTTCACGCAGAAGATGCTCCTTCTTGGCCTCAAAACATCCCAAGTACCCAAAGCATACAGAGTTCAGCATGGAAAATGACTCTTCTTGGGTCGGTTGGAAGCTCATCCAAAATCCAGTCTGAATATTTTCTCTACAGTTCAAGCATGGTCAGCTTTTGACAGCCATCTCTCGCCCTACTTCACAGGATTTTCAGGAAACTATTCTTGAAGACGATGATCTGAACAAGAATCTTTCATATCAGAGAAGTAACAGTTCAAAAATTCTACGCGATTCTCGTCCGAAACAGCACGACAGTTTGGATCTTCAACTTAAGTGCTAGGCAGCTTTCTACGCGTCCTCTGTTACGCGTAAAGGTTGGGATGAGATCGGATATTCTTTTTATCAGAGTCAGCATAAAGTTATTCAGGCATGCCGAAGCTGCACATATTCAGACTTCATCACAGCAAATATGGCAAATCATCAGATGCGTAAAAGAAGACAATTTTATTAATCATGATTACATATGAGGGAAATCCAGTATACAAAGGATTTTTCATCTTCATGATTACATATGAGGGAAATCTCGTCTACAAAGGATTTCTCATCTTCATTTAAAGATCACGCCAAGAGTCTGTTCTGACAGGTTCTCGTCTTGGTGGAGATCTTCTTCGGTCTTCTTCAGCAGTTAGTCGGTTTTTGCGGCCGATTAACAAGAAAATGATTAATGGCGGAAGGATACGCAACTGGGCATGTATCAATTTCGTGAGCCCATCCTCCATACGCCATGACATATTGAGTTAGGATTCTGACCCAACTCAATACTGGAAGACAGGGTCAGTTTGTCTGCCCTCGTCCACCAACGACAGAAGAAATACAGCTTCAAGCTGTGTGGTCTAATACGACCCTTTCTCTCTCCTGGATGCATCGCCATATAAAATTGCTGATTATCCCGAGCAAAGGAAGCTATGATATCCTTCCATGATCCATCGTTGCAGATGATATTTGCTCGAAGATACCTCTTTTTACGGCTCCTTACATGCTGGAAGAGCATGATCTTCTTCTTCCTTAAGTCAGCAAGACGAACAACGGCAACCATCTCTGAGTGGTGAAGGAAATATGAGGGAAACAGGTTAATTCAGTCGCCTTTTTATAGGCAGAGGAGATCACACCAAATTCCAACAAATCCCTAAAATCTTGCCGTAAAATCAGCCTCACAGAATGTGTCAGACTTGAACGTTTCATGCTTCATTCAGAGTGTTTCAAATTACGAGAAATTTAAAAACTTTGAAGGGGGTCTTGTAGAAGCATAAAAAATACGCTGAGGAATCATACGCTTAAAACCCTCTACATGCAAGAAGTTGCATAGAACAGAGCTCCTGCACTGGGTGGCGTAAGACATGACTTCAGAGCCATTGGCGTACAGCGGAGCTTCATCGCTAGTACATCGTAAAATATAGCTCCAGAACAACCCGCGTAATACAGATTTCCAGGCTGCTTCGGCGTAAAAAGGTTGTCACATCACCTTTATGGCATAAAACCTATCCGCTTTTAATGCAGTGGGAAGTCATACGGAGAACTCTTCGTATTCCTCGAATGAACCTGTCAGATCATACAGTTAACCTGACTCCTGACAACGAGTACAGCACAGCTATCTAGACGACGGCTGTAATGATGAATCGACACAGAGACCCAGACCGTCGTTTAGTGACATTTCTTTGATAAAAATTGCTTTTACGCGTTCAAAGGAATACGCTGCCTAGTTTTATACAGGCAGATGTGAGCTTTTACGCTTATCAGAAGACAAAATGAACCGCCACGTCAAAAGCTGCTCTTCGTACAGAGCTCGAGGCACGTCTCTGCAGTTAATGCATGTGATGGGGGCAGATCTCTGCATTTAATGCAGGGAATTTGGTTCTATTTTCAAAAGACTGGGTGAGCCATAATTACGGATAATACGTCCACATTATCACCTCTGCATATTATGCCATCAGGCTATTTTCAGCTATAGGAGCATGCTGTACGCTATCTCCTTGAAATACGCTGACCTGGCTATTTCCAGCTATAGGAGTACGCCGTATGCTATCTCCTCGGAATACGCCAACTCAGGCTATATTTGTATTTTTTGTGCGTGATAAGGCTATTTGGTCCAGAATACGCTCAAGACCTCCAGTCAACATCGAGCTTTTTGGGCTTCTACGCCTACTTGGCCTCTATGCCGACCTGACGGCTTCTACGCCTAATTGGCTTCTATGCCAATTTACTTGGCTTTTATGCCAACCTGGCGGCTTCTACGCCTACTTGGCTTCTATGCCAACCCGACGGCTTCTACGCCTACTTGGCTTCTATGCCAACTTACCTGGCTTCTACACCAGTTTGACAACTATTTGGCTTCTACGCCATGGTGACAGTTATTGGCTTCTATGCCAACATTTTCTACGCGAGGGGCAGTTACCTACGTGGCTTGCATGTCGTGATCTTCGCAGCAGTTATACGCATTATCTCTTAATGGGACACGCGTCACACGCTCATTCAGAAGATCATTTATACGTGGGTGGCATTTATTATAACCGCCGCGTAAAAAGTGCCACACTCTCCATTGTCCGGCTTCTACGCTGACTGGACGGTTACTGTCACTAAAACCCTATAAATAGAGACCTCCGTCCACGAAGGTCCAGGGTCGAAGGGTTGAAGATTTTTCCAAAGGTCGGAAAAAGGTGGAAAACTCGGAGAATAGAGGTCGAAAAATTGAAGAGCACAGACAGAGAGTAGTGATCGACGATTTTGGCATCGAGCATTCACTCCCTCTTGCAATCTTTGAAGCTTCTCCATCTTCTACAGCACTTCTTCATCATCGTGTGGTCCAAGGGACAAAGTGATCGACCGCAGATCAGACTCCCATAGCAATTTTTACCCAGATTAAATTTTGTACTTAACATCCTCGTATATGATTAATAGTACTTCTTGTTTGTAAACCAAAGACAGGATTTTGTATAAACCTATTTTATTTTCTTTCGTTTATTATCAAACATTTAGTGCTTGTGCTGGCAATTCCCTTATTCTTTTTGGAATTGACCTCCTTGAATTCGCCCTCCCATTTTATTGCATCAAGCATTTTAATTTAAGAAATATTTTTTGAATATTTCCAAATTAAATTGGCTCTGATATTAATATTATGCACACAAGTAGAGAGCTAAAATTTTAAAATTTTATCTTCTTTATAGAAATTTTTATATCCAGACTGATAATAAATTCGTTTCTTGGATCCTTAAGAAATGAACCATCAATAACCCAAAAGAAAATTTAAGAAGAATCTTGATTTCTCGAGATATTATGGTGAGTATTCAGCAATGATGGTGAGTATTCAGCAAGTAAATCAAGAAATATTCAAAGAACATCAAAAAGATTTACTTGTTGATTATATCTCAAGAAATCAAGAAATATTCAAAGAACAATTCTTAAATTAAAACGTATCTTCTTGTGTTCTCTAGACTCACCATCATTGGTTCAGAAAGAATTGGGACAGTCACTGCAACCCAAATATCTTACTTGTTGATTACATCTCAAGAAATCAAGATTATGATGACAAGTACAGATATACGGTTAATTTTTGTCATAGCTGCTAGCTATTTATTTAAATTTTTATATAATTTTATTTTCCATTTTTTCTCTCTCTAATATATATATGTAATTACTAATTTAGGAATTGCAAGTTCCCAATTGCAAGGAAACTATGTCATAAATAAATTTTTGATTTTTTGAGGGGTCTTATGCTAAAAATCCCAAAACCCATGGGAGAGAAGAGAGAAACCAGCAGCTCTTCTCCCTGACTTATCCCCCTCCTTTCCACCTGTGGCCTTCTTCTTCCTTCTCCATTTCCCAGGGAACACTTGTTTCCCTTTCCTTCATCCTCCCTCTCCATGAGAACAAGCCTACCTATTAAATAGTAACCAGTAGTAAAAACCCCTTTCTATCTTCATTCATCTTCTTCTCCTTCCTTACTTCTGCTACTGCTGCTGCCGTGGGCTGTCACCGCCGCCACGCCACCGCCGCAGGCCGCTGACGCCGCCACGCCACCGCCGCCGCCACGCCGCCGACGCTCCGCCGCTGCCTCTGCCACTGCTGTTATTGCTGAACTGCTGCTGCTGCTGCTCCTCGCCGGACACGAACCATAGTACTTCCCCTTCATCAAAAGAAACCTAGGTATATATTTTCCCCAAATCTCTTCTTCCAGAACTAAAATTAGGGTTCCAAGAATTGTTTTTGACCCTATTAACCATTATTAACCTACTGAATTAGGGAATCGACGTCGACACTCGAGAAAAATCTAGTAATCCAGAACCAAGGCAAGTCCTCATCCTATTTCCTTCTCTTCCAATTTTCCTATATTTGCTTGTGTAGTTATTTCCAAATTTCAGAATTCATACGTTAGTTAATTACTTATGTTAGATGGTATAAATTAGAGTATAGAATTTTGGACGAAGGTTTAGGACACAAGTGAATATACGGACACAAGTAATTTTTGTAAAGTTAGGAAGGGCTATTCATGGTAATAATACTTGACGTTTATTATCCCTAGTAATGAAATGAATGAAGGTCATATGTTAAAAACTAAAGATTAATTTAGATATCATGAGCTTGGTAGAAACCTTAGTATAACACATACATTATAGATTGTATTTAGCTTAGTCTAGTATATGCAAAAGTAGATTTTCATATTAACTTAATTTTATCTTAGTGAGTAGAATATTATACTAGGGTCAACTAAATCAAGGGGTTATGGACATTTTCAAATATGTATTAAAATTGACTTTATTAACTATGAGTATCATATGGTTGCCTTACTTAACTTGGATGTCTTATCCCGTAAAATGTTATGTTCCTTGATATGTACGTTAAATAAACATCAAGAGTTATTGAGAAATAAATACTTAACAAATAAGTTAATAAAATAACTTGGGTGTATATATTTAATTGATTGTTCTTATTGCATTTTATTGTAATTCATAAACTAACATGGTTGTTAAGTTTGGACTTTTGTAGTTTATACTACGCAAAGCATAGATTGCTAGCCCTAAGGTACGTTTTCCAAAAATAAGAATACGATTTCTAATTTATAGAGTTATATTAATTATTTGTATTCCGGTGTTGAGAGTTGCTCCACCGAAGGGGTCGGCGAGCCCGGGAATGCTACGGAGGGTTGCTCCGGGTGGATATATAAATTGTTAAAAAAATTCGGGAGCAAAATACAAAGGAAACTCTGCCGAAATTTTTGAGAATTTTGGGAGTTAACCAATATTTTGATATTCTGAGACATCGCCGACATCCCAATACCTAAACCCTAATTTTACTACAGACCACTAGAGACTTTACCTTAAACTAGGAGTAACTAGTGGAAGTCTAGAATACATAGGACACGGACACAAGGAAATCAATTTAGACCAACTGATGACCTGCTCTGTGATAGTCGATACCTTGAATTATGTGATCAAATGATTGAGCTCAAGTTGATATTTTGCAGTATCCTGGACATGCATTCCATCTTTAAACAAACAGTTAAGACAATACAGAGCAGAGATTTAACTTATATAACAATTAGAATAAGGAATGATTGTAGTTTTAGGCTAGAAGCATTGGGCGGGAAAGAATAGCATAAATGACCACCTACGAAATTCTGCCACATAATTTTAAACTCTGGCTGAATTCAGCGGTTTAGGCTCTCTCGCAAGGCCTTGCGAAGTGAGCGGGTGAGGCTTAGCTCACTTTATGTTGCCTATAAGGGGGCTGGGCCGGATCATAATCCCGTGCCATACATTCTCAAGTCACCCTAATTATAAAAGCACCTTCTTCGATCCAAAAGAAAAAACAATCGAATGGGTGGATTCAAGATTTGCCCAAAGGAGGCTGGGCCGGATCATAACCCCGTGCCATCATATTTTCAAGTCACCAATTAAAAACACACCTATCTCGTATTATAATACTCGAATAGGTGAATTTAAGATTAAGCCATGAGGGCGGGGCCGGATTCTAAGCACCGTGCCATTCAAGTCACACCAAAATCCTTCACAACGGGATTTATGGCTGGAAACTAGATAAAGTGGTTATTTAAGGCTTGTTCTCCAAAACTGCATCATCATTTAGGAAATTGATTGTGTATTGTGGTAGTGATATAGGATTTGTGATGATTGATTTTAGATACTATAGGAGAATTAGATTAGGAGTTATTCAAGTCAAGTATACCATATTATATTTACTCTCTTATTTCCTTTAACTATTGCCTTTTATTCTAATATCATATATTTTATTGTTTACCGTTCTTGACCGAGGATTTGCTTGTCGTTCTGACGACCTAGTATTGTTCACTAGGGATTGAAGAAGGAAATGAGGAAATACTACCCCTCTACAATGTTGACGAGAGCGAGGAGTAATCAGCTAGTAATTTTAGAGAGTATAGTATCTAGTAGTTGCAACTGTAATAATGTAACTTTATCAAGGAGCTGTTGTAAAGACTTATCTGATTGTATATAAATCAGAATATTTTGGTTTAGATATGTTGCCTAATTATTTTAGCATGACTTGCATTTTTATTCTAAAAGACATACATGCGACAATCGCTGATACGAATGTGCCAGTATTCGTATGGGGCGTAGCCTGGAGATGTAGTTACGTACCCGACTCACCGTATCTTGGGAAGTGGGACATGACAATTTTTCAAGCAATCACCACCTTGGGGATATGGTTTGCTGACATATGAGAACATCATGGCAGAGAAGGACAATCATATTGAACCCAATGACCCAGATGATGACTTAGAAGGCATGGATTAGAAGCAAGGTAGATGTATTTTCCACTCCCTCATGATAAAGATAAGCTCAAAAACTTTCTTAAAGCTATACTCAAGGGCCAAGACAGGAAGAAAATTGAAACGATGAAAAGAAGACAGCACCAAAAGATTAGGATGCTAAAAAGAAGGCCCTATCAAAGGGTGGAAGACCTAAAAGCAACCATTGAAGACCTAATAAAGCAAAAGGATAATCTATTCAATTGGGTGGAGGATCTAAAAGAGGAGGTGGCAGACCTACAACATATCCTGATGATGTATGACCCCAATCAAGGAGCTACTTTCTAAAAATAATTCCCCACTAAGGAAAAGCACTCTCCACTAAAGAAGATCCGGTTGAAGAACGGGAAATCAAGGGTCATACTAGACCTATAAATAAGCCTTGAAGGACAATTGTAAGGGTATCGTAAATTGTATGGTTTTCTCTTATTTTGCTTTCTGAGTGGTCTCTTCTTTCTTTCTTGTTTCCTATTTTTCGCTACTGTAATATGGTATCAGAGCCTGGTTTGTGAATAAAAAGCTCTCTATTAGTGTGCAAAAAATGTAATCTGGCCTCAATTTTTTGCTTTAAAGATTTAACGAATAGCTGCATTTCGTTATCCATTTTTAAATGTTTTAGTTTGACTAATCTTGGCTGAATAGATTTACCTATTCAACTTCGAATATGTCACGACCAGCACCCTGATATTCGGGCACGAGTACGTGGTTACGCCCAGCCTACGCCGCAGAATCGGCGGTAGAACGCTGTCTGGGTCATTTCTAACTATCTAATATCTCAACAATATAATATGGTACCTGTCAATCATCTCAACTCCAATCAGAGGAGCAATATGGTATCTCATAAATATATCAATCTTAATCACAAAACAAACTAAGGAGGAAATAATGCACGAATGGAAATAGCGAAGGAAAGAAGATACAATCCACAATATGAAATAATAGTACATCTGTGAATCTCCACAAAATAATAGTCTAATACAATATCTAAACAAAACTAGACCTCCTCGGTCACTGCTACTATGTCCTCTGGCTCTAGGGAAGTGTCCTCTAAAGTCTCACCCTCCTGAGGTCCGTAATGTGTAGGACACAGCTCCTCTAGCCAATCATCTGGAAAAATATATCCAGTCAGGATTGGAGCGAAGTACATACCTCTGAAAGCAGTTCCAATAACATAATCGAGCATATATAACAAGCAATAGAAAAATGATACAAGATGCACAAGTAGAAAGAATATACTGTACAAGTGAGCAGTCAATAGGCACAATAAAGCGGAAAGTAAATACAAGAATAACTGCAAGTAGAGAACAAGAAATACTAATTATGTGTTTTAGAGTGAGAGTTCGTTATGTGATCGGTTTAGGTTGCACATGAGGTATATAGGTAACTCCATTATACGTGAGGTGTATAATCTATATGCACATGAGATCAAGAGGACTTTGATCACATAACCAACTCCTACTCCACCTCCTCAACCAATACTCATGGATCCAATCACGACACGTTACGTACATGATCACGATAGTCACACTAGAACACGAAATAGTGGATGCACAAGAAGCACATGAAAGTCAATTCCCGATGCACACGATGAAATACATGTCATTAGGTACCCGTTGCACACGGAAGGGGATAACACTTTCCGACGGGATCCATATAGCACTAGTCCGTGAAATCACTGTGTCGGAAATCAATGTATACTAATCTAGAACATGCATATATACAATATTATGAATTGAAAACAAACAGAAAAATGTACTCGCCTGAAGTCCTGAGCAAAGTGTGTCTCTCGATGCCCAAGCTGGTGTCTCATAACCTATACATGGTATGTTGCATCAAAACAAGGTTCAAAGATGGAAATAAATGAAGTTGAAGAAGTTCTAGGTCAATACACCGTTTCTAAGTCAAACCAATGTATTTCTAGGTTGTAAGAGTCTAATGCTAGTCACTAAGTCAATACACTATGAAGCTATGCTAAGTTGGCTAAGCTAACACACCACTGTGAAATCAAGAAGCCGTATCCCAAGATACGCAGGTTTTCTAATATGAAAATAGGTTTATATATATACATAAGTTATATAAAATAATAATAATATCTCAAAATAATTTAAATGGGATACCTTGGCCTTTTACCATGCGTATCGTACTCAACTCGATACCCAATCTCAATACCTTGGGTATCGGCCCGATACCTTGGTGATACCTTGGTATCTCAAGGTAATATAAAACTAAACACAAAAGATATAAATAGATACCTTAAACTAGATGCTAACTATACACTAATATCTTAAACTAATTAACCAATACCTTAACTAAGTAAACTAATTTTTTTCTAACAGTATACTAACTAATATATTACTTATACTAAAATACATATCTAACATAATCACCTAGTACCTCTACTACTCACTAACCTCTAGTATACATAGTTATAAACATACTAACTACACCATGACCAAGATACTTGAAACTAAAACTGATAATAACAACTAAACAAGTTCATATATATAGCTATAGTTAACTAGTTACTAGCTAACTTAATAAATCAACTAATAACTAACCGGCTCTAACACCTTGACTGAAACCTAGCCTTCCTGATACGAATAACTAGCTGAACACTGAAAACTAATTAAACTCAACTAATAATTGAGCTATACAGAACCTAATTACTAACCATCCTTAAACCAAAACCTCAGCTAATACTAACCGGATGCACTGATAAATGCTACCTGGAAACTGAACTGGATACACTGAAAACATTGGTGCTACAGGTACTGCACAGCTGTGCTTCCACACTACTGAGATCCCCTTTGCTGGTACTGATCTCTGCTCTCTTCGATGTACGATTGATGCACAATGATGCTGAAGATGGATGTACCACACTGCCTGGAAACTTCCTGCTGCAGTGTTATGCCACACTCACTTGCTGTCTTATAGATAGATCCTTGCAGTATTGGGAGGCGGTGTTGCTGTGCACTGCTAAATCTTAATGGCACCGAGCTGCTGTGTACACAGGGACTTTGCTGTAGGTGCTGGCTGCTGCAGAGCTTGGTGCGGCCTGCTGCTGCTCCAACTGTGAGCTGCTGCACAGTGGTTACCCGCTGCTGCTGTGCTTCACTGATGAATGCTATTCGCTGTGGCTGGCTCTTTGGTCTACAGTAGACTGAACACAGTTGCTGTCATTGTTGAGTCTTCACCACACCCTCAAGCACCCCAAAAAAACTAACTATATTCTCATATAGATAACTATCTATATACATAACACTAAAGTATAGATATCAATACATATAGATATACTCATACATATTAAATCATAGCTATATATACAAATACTTAGCCATACATATGAATCAACATATAGGTATACAAATAGATTTATATACGAATAGATATATATATATATATATATATATATATATATATATATATCTAGATACTTATTATATACACTAACACATATATATATATATAGACATATACTCATAGTTCTATATATCTAGATACCCTCATAACATACACATATAGACATACGTATATACCAAAACCCAAAGTACACTATTACATACACCATATAACACATACATAGTATATACATAAATATTTACATATGCATGTAAAGTGAAATGGGCCAAAACACAAACACATGGAGTGCACCGCACCCGTATCACACTTTTCTATGATACGCTTGCGATACGGCCCCCAACTCACAACCAAACGTATCCCGGAGGACACGTACAAGTCCAATACATAATTTATGATTAATACATATATAAATTATAGTGTCTACGTGTCTGTGTCATCATATGATATGCACATGGCCCCGTGTCGGAGGAAAACCCCCAAAATCGACCGTTTCGTCAAATCAACGAGATTCGGCACACACGTATCCAATTGTGGATACAATACAAGCTACAAACAAATAATCAATGGTCAATTAGATTTATTAGATCCATTGACAAACACTACATGTGCCAATTTTAGAATTCTCCCAAAATTGGTACCAAAATGGACATAACTTCCACCGTAGGTCTCCAAATGATTCCAAATCAAAACCTATGGGTAACCTATGCATGTGGGATGGTTTCTCATGGTAAAATCTCAGATCTATAGCCTATAGGAAAGGTAAAAACTGATTTGTACCTATTGGGAGATGGATTCCCAATAAAAAGGTCCCAAATGACAAGTTGCTCCTCTCCTTGTAGATCTTGGCCTCCTCCTCCTTGTTCCTTGCTCCTTGCTTGTAGATCATTGATGTAGATGCTTCAATGATGAAATTAGAAAGAAATTTGAAGAGAATTGATGGAGAATTGATGGGGAATTGGAAGGAGAAAAACTAGATCTAGAATTTTGGGGAAGAACTAAAATGAGAGCACTCTCTCTCCTCTCAATTATGGCTGGTCATAAACCCCTCCCCAAGCAATGTACAAAGTCAAAAATATCCCTTGGGGCCTCTCATGAAGAAATAATTAGGGACGGAAGGTTCTAGTCTAATGGTTTCCCTAATTAATCATGTTTCCTAATCCATGGGCCTAATTCATGGGCTCAACTTATACTAGTCCAAAAGTTTGTTCATGTCCCCTAATTAAATGGTTAAGTCCACTACACCAGTCCAAAATAATTCTACACTAGCAAAATTACTAATACAATAAAATAAAAATCAGTCATGCATAATTATTAATTATAATAACCCTAAAATAATTAATACCCATGATAATTACCAAACTACCCTTAGATGGAAATGTGAGGGTGACAAACCTACCCACCTTAGAAAAATTTTGTCCTCAAAATTAAGGAAGAAACTATCTACCAAAATAAACAATATAATGCAAGAAGGGATTATACCTCACGGCTCGAAAAGATACGGATATCGCTCGCGCATCTCGGCCTCTCGCTCCCAGGTACTCTCTCCTGGCGAGTGATGCCTCCACGCGACGCGCACCAAAGGAATCGTCTGGTTCCTCAGCACCTTCTCTCTCGGATCCAGAATCTCCACTAGCTGCTCTGGATAACTGAGAGTAGGGCCCACCTCTATCTCTGAATGATCCAACACATGACTGGGATCTGCCACGTATCGTCTCAACTGCGACACATGAAACACGTTGTGCACTCCCTCCAGTGCATGTGGTAAGTCTAGTCTGTAGGCGACTGCATCGACCTTCTCAAGAATGCTGAAAGGACCGATGAATCGTGGACTAAGCTTGTCGCCTCCACCAAAACGAATCGTGCCACGTGTCGGAGAAATCCTCAAGAAAACCAGACCGCCAACCTAGCATGAAACACAAACTTAGCACTCTAACAAGCAACAATCAAACACAAACAAGACAACACTAAAGCTATACCTCAAACTCCAGAGGTCTCCGGTGGCTATTGGCCCAATGCCGTTGCCTGTCCTGCGCCACTCGAAGTCTGTCTCTGATAAGCTTCACCTTCTCTACTGGATCCACTACCATCTCTGGTCCCAATAAAGCCCTGTCACCAACATCATCCCAGGACAACGGAGTGCGGTATCTCTGTCCATACAACGCCTCGAATGGTGACATCTCAATGCTGGCTTGGTAGCTGTTGTTGTATGAAAACTCTACCAAGTGAAGGTGATCCTCCCAAGAACCTCCAAGATCCAAAACACAGGTGCGTAGCATGTCCTCGAGAGTCTGGATAGTCCTCTCCGACTGTCCGTCCGTCTGAGGGTGATAAGCGGTACTGAACTTGAGCTGAGTGCCCAAGCTAGCCTGCAAACTCCTCCAAAAATGGGACATGAAGCGGCTATCCCGATCCGAGACAATGCTCACTGGAATACCGTACAATCTGATAATCTGGCGTACATACATCTCCACAAGTCTCTCCGTAGATGTACCCACTTTAAATGGCAGAAAGTGGGCTGATTTGGTCAACCTGTCTACGATGACCCAAATCGCATCCTTGCCTCCTGGAGATCGCGGAAGCCCCGATACAAAATCCATAGTAACATGCTCCCATTTCTACTCCGGAATGGGCAGAGGCTGAAGTATTCCTCCTGGTCTCTGTCTCTCTGCCTTGACCTGCTGGCAAACTAAGCATCTGGACACGAAGCTAGCTACCTCTCGCTTCATGCCATACCACCATACATGCTCCCTCATGTCTCTATACATCTTGTTGGCACCATGATGCATAGAGTATTGGGAACGATGCGCCTCCTGCATAATCTCCTCGTGCAATGCTCCCTTCGGTACGCACAACCTGGTACCGTGTCGCAATGATCCATCATCTGCGACGGTAAAGTCCTCTGTCAGTCCGACCTGAACCTGTGCTCTGATGCTCCTCAGAGACTCATCCTCATACTGTTCGGCTCTAACTCGGTCCATCAGCTCCGACTGAACCTGAAGTCCCCACATCTGCGCTGCGACTCCCAGAACCAATACCTCAATGCCCAAACTATCGAGGTCTGCCAATAGATGCCTGTCCCTAGTCAAGCACATAGCCACGGGATACCTGCTCAAAGCATCCGCGACTACATTGGCCTTCCCTAGATGGTACTGCAAAGATATGTCGAAGTCCTTCATCAACTCCAACCATCGTCGCTGCCTCATGTTGAGCTCCTTCTGTGTAAACACATACTTTAAGCTCTTAGGGTCTGTGAAGATCTCTACTCTCTCTCCATATAGATAGTGTTTTCACAGTTTGAGAGCAAAGATAACCGCTACAAGCTCCAAATCATGGGTAGGATAGTTCTTCTCATGCGGGCATAATTGCTTGGAAGCATAGGCAATTACCTTCCCGTGCTGCTGTAGTACACAACCCAAACCCTTCCCTGATGCATCACTGTAAATGGAAAATCCTCCTGCTCCTGATGGTAGTGTCAAGATGGGAGCTGTAGTCAATCTCCTTTTTAGCTCCTCAAATGCTGACTGGCAATCCTCAGTCCAAACGAATTCCACGTCCTTCCTGGTCAGCCTAGTCATCGGCTCTGCTAGTCTGGAAAAGTCCTGAACAAACTTTCGGTAGTAGCCTGCTAATCCAAGGAAGCTCCTGATCTTTGCTACCGAACTCAGGGTAGACCACGATTCAACTGCTGAGATCTTCTTCGGGTCCACCGAGACTCCATCTCCTGTAATGACATGCCCAAGAAATTCAACCTTATCAAGGAAGAATTCATACTTCGACAACTTGCCATACAACTTCTCCTTCCTGAGGATCTCTAGAACAATCCTCAAGTGCTGCTCATGCTCCTCCGGGGTCTTCGAATATATCAGAATGTCGTCTATGAAGACTACAACAAACTGATCCAGGTACTGATGAAATACCTTATTCATCAGGTTCATGAACACTGCCGGGGTATTGGTCAACCCAAACGGCATCACCAAGAACTCGAACTGTCCATAACGAGTCCTGAAAGCCGTCTTCGGGATATCTTCCCTCTTCACCTTCACCTGGTGGTACCCTGACCTCAAGTCTATCTTCGAGAATACCTTCGCTCCGCTCAGCTGGTCGAACAAGTCATCAATCTGCGGCAACGGGTATTTGTTCTTGATAGTGAGGTTATTAAGTGCCCTGTAGTCGATACACATACGTACCGACCCATCCTTCTTGGGTATAAACAGTATCGAAGCACCCCATAGTGACGAACTGGAATGGATAAAGTCCTTGTCTTGCAACTCATCCACCTGCTTCTTCAACTCTGCCAGTTCACTGTTGTTTACTCTATAGACGTGCTGAGAGATTGGCTCTGCTCCTGGCACTAAGTCTATAGAGAACTCCACATATCTATCCGACGGCAACCCCGGCAAATCCTCTGGAAAGACATCCAAGAACTCTGCAATCAACGGATGTGGCGGCTCCCGCTCTTCTTCCAAAGCCCCACAGAAATTGCCTTCGCTCTGCTCTGCTCCTCGGACGAACTCGAACTTCGGCTCTCCTGGCGTCTGAAATGAAACTCTGCCTCCACGACAATCGATACTAGCGTGATGTCTACTCAACCAATCCATCCCGAGTACTATATCATAACTCGGAAGTGGCATTACAAGTAAACATACACTCAGCTCACGGCCTCTCACATAAACCCTCTGGTTCTTGCAAACATCACTGACCAGGATGATGCCACCCCCGGTCATGATCTTGCAAGTTCGCGCCAACGGTTCAGACTCAAGACGATGTCTCAAAGCAAAAGATACAGATACAAAGCTATGAGATGCACCAGAATCAAATAAGGCATGAGCTGGAAAAGAATCGAGTAAGACTAGACCTGATATAACGTCTCCGGCTGGCTCTGACTCCTCCACGGTCAGGGCAAAAGCTCGCCCCTGATGTGCACCCCTCTGCTGGTGCTGCACGAACTTCTGCTGCTGGGGCTGTAAAGGAGGTCCTCTCGGCTGTCCCGCTGGGTGTCTAGCGGGTATCCTCTGGATAGGGACTACATCCTGAACTGTCCGAGCTAAGGTCTTGGGGCAATCCCTCAGCTGGTGATCTGATGAACCGCAAAACAAACACTGACCGAGCCTCTTCCTGCAAACGTCCCATCCGTGCCCTGCCTTCTTACAGAAGGGGCAAGCACGAGCTGTCTGAACTGGTCTCTGCATCTGATACGTCTGCTGTACAGGTGCTCGGTTAGGCGCATTGGACTGCTGCCTCTGGTGCTGGAAATATGGCTTCTTCGCTGGACCTGTGCTGCTGCTGCCACCATAAACATCTCGGTCCCTCTTGTGCCTCCCACTCAGGTCTCTCTCGACCTTGCGAGCCTCCCTCAAGATGTCGGTATACGTCTCGTGACTCGAAGAAATGAGAGCCTTCACTTCCCAGTTCAGACCCTCTCTGAACCTACTAGCCCGGTTCTCTGGGTCTCTCACCATATAGTCGGCATACCTGCTCAACCTACCAAACTCGGCGGCATACTCCTCCACCGTCATGTTCCCCTGGTAGAGGTTCTGGAACTGTCGCTCTAGGTCAAGTCTCTCAGTAGGCGGGAAGAACTTCCTTCTGAACAAGTCCCTGAACTCTCCCCATGTCAATCCTGGATCGACGATCCGTGGCTCATTCTGGAACCACGTGCTGGCGATGTTCATCATCTGCAATCATGCTGCCTCCACCATCAGGTCCTCCGCAAGATGGGATAAGCGCATGACGCGCTCCATGCTCTCCAACCAATCATCGGCATAGATGATGCCCTCTGTTCCCTTGAAAGGCCGGGGATCCAACTTTTTGAAGTCCTGAATAGTGCTGGGCCTGGGCTGTACCTCCCGTGGCTGTGGTGATGCGGTCCTCTCTACGGCGGTGATGGCCGCCTGGTGAGCACTCTCGATGCCCTATCTCATCACTTTGGTCTGTCGGTGCTGCGCCTCGGCCTGGGCCCGCTGGGCCTCCATCATCATCTGAAAAAGTGCAAACAGCTGTGTAGCATCAGCTGGTATTGGCGGTGGTGGCGGAAGATCCTCGGGAACAACTGGAGCAACCCTCTGAACCGGGGAAGGAGCACCCCTAAAAGCGGCTGCTGAGACTCCTACCTGGACCGGTGAGGCGATCCTCTCGACGGAAGATGTAACAGTAGCAGATGCTACTCTATCCGCAGCAGGTGGGGAAGTAGCTGAGGAAGCTGCCGCTGCTCCTGAACGATAGAATCTGACCTTCGGAGGCATCCTGAAGTCAGATTGAAATTACGGAATCAATTATTGAATATAATGCGATATCATCAAAGAAGGACAGAACTTAATTCAAAATGAAAGACAATATCAAATAGATAAAGATTTGTAGAACAAAATATTAGAATTTTTCCTAGTTGTGATTGAGTAACTCTCAGCCTAAATCCTGTATCCTAAAGCAGGCTCGTAGCAATACTCTAGTCGAGCACAACTATGATGTCTATCTAGACCTGCATGGGCCACCACTAAAAATGTGTCACGACCCGCACCCTGATATTCGGGCACGAGTACGTGGTTACGCCCAGCCTACGCCGCAGAATCGACGGTAGAACGCTGTCTGGGTCATTTCTAACTATCTAATATCTCAACAATATAATATGGTACCTGTCAATCATCTCAACTCCAATCGGAGGAGCAATATGGTATCTCACAAATATATCAATCTCAATCACAAAACAAACTAAGGAGGAAATAATGCACGAATGGAAATAGCGAAGGAAAGAAGATACAATCCACAATATGAAATAATAGTACATCTGTGAATCTCCACAAAATAATAGTCTAAACAATATCTAAACAAAACTAGACCTCCTCGGTCACTGCTATTATGTCCTCTGGCTCTAGGGAAGTGTCCTCTAAAGTCTCACCCTCCTGAGGTCCGTAATGTGTGGGACACAGCTCCTCTAGCCAATCATCTGGAAAAATATATCCAGTCAGGATTGGAGCGAAGTACATACCTCTGAAAGCAGTTCCAATAACATAATCGAGCATATATAACAAGCAATAGAAAAATGATACAAGATGCACAAGTAGAAATAATATACTGTACAAGCGAGCAGTCAATAGGCACAATAAAGCGGAAAGTAAATACAAGAATAACTGCAAGTAGAGAACAAGAAATACTATTTATGTGTTTTAGAGTGAGAGTTCGTTATGTGATCGGTTTAGGTTGCACATGAGGTATATAGGTAACTCCATTATACGTGAGGTGTATAATCGACATGCACATGAGATCAAGAGGGCTTTGATCACATAACCAACTCTTACTCCCCCTCCCTAACCAATACTCATGGATCCAATCACGACACGTTACGTACATGATCACGATAGTCACACTAGCACACGAAATAGTGGATGCACAAGAAGCACATAAAAGTCAATACCCGATGCACACGATGAAATACATGTCATTAGGTACCCGTTGCACACGGTAGGGGATAACACCTCCTAACGGGATCCATATAGCACTAGTCCGTGAAATCACTGTGTCAGGAATCAATTTATACTAATCTAGAACATGTATATATACAATATTATGAATTAAAAACAAACAGAGAAATGTACTCGCCTGAAGTCCTGAGCAAAGTATGTCTCTCGATGCCCAAGCTGGTGTCTCACAACCTATACATGGTATGTTGCATCAAAACAAGGTTCAAAGATGGAAATAAATGAAGTTGAAGAAGTTCTAGGTCAATACGCCATTTCTAAGTCAAACCAATGCATTTCTAGGTTGTAAGAGTCTAATGCTAGTCACTAAGTCAATACACTATGAAGCTATGCTAAGCTGGCTAAGCTAACACACCACTGTGAAATCAAGAAGCCGTATCCCAAGATACGCAGGTTTTCTAATATGAAAATAGGTTTATATATATATACATAAGTCATATATAATAATAATAATATCTCAAAACAATTTAAATGGGATACCTTGGCCTTTTACCATGCGTATCGTACTCAACTCGATACCCAATCTCAATACCTTGGGTATCGGCCCGATACCTTGGTGATACCTTGGTATCTCAAGGTAATCTAAAACTAAACACAAAAGATATAAATAGATACCTTAAACTAGATGCTAACTATACACTAATATCTTAAACTAATTAACCAATACCTTAACTAAGTAAACTAATTGTTTTCTAACAGTATACTAACTAATATATTACTTATACTAAAATACATATCTAACATAATCACCTAGTACCTCTACTACTCACTAACCTCTAGTATACATAGTTATAAACATACTAACTACACCATGACCAAGATACTTGAAACTAAAACTGATAATAATAATAACTAAACAAGTTCATATATATACCTATAGTTAACTAGTTACTAGCTAACTTAATAAATCAACTAATAACTAACCGGCTCTAACACCTTGACTGAAACCTAGCCTTCCTGATACGAATAACTAGCTGAACACTGAAAACTAATTAAACTCAACTAACAATTGAGCTATACAGAACCTAATTACTAACCATCCTTAAACCAAAACCTCAGCTAATACTAACCGGATGCACTGATAAACGCTACCTGGAAACTGAACTGGATACACTGAAAACATTGGTGCTACAGGTACTGCACAACTGTGCTTCCACACTACTGAGATCCCCTTTGCTGGTACTGATCTCTGCTCTCTTTGATGTACGATTGATGCACAATGATGCTGAAGATGGATGTACCACACTGCCTGGAAACTTCCTGCTGCAGTGTTATGCCACACTCACTTGCTGTCTTATAGATAGATCCTTGCAGTATTGGGAGGCGGTGTTGCTGTGCACTGCTGAATCTTAATGGCACCGAGCTGCTGTGTACACAGGGACTTTGCTGTAGGTGCTGGCTGCTGCAGAGCTTGGTGCGGCCTGCTGCTGCTCCAACTGTGAGCTGCTGCACAGTGGTTACCCGCTGCTGCTGTGCTTCACTGATGAATGTTATTCGTTGTGGCTGACTCTTTGGTCTACAGTAGACTGAACACAGTTGCTGTCATTGTTGAGTCTTCACCACACCCTCAAGCACCCCAAAAAAACTAACTATATTCTCATATAGATAACTATCTATATGCATAACACTAAAGTATAGATATCAATACATATAGATATACTCATACATATTAAATCATAGCTATATATACAAATACTTAGCCACACATATGAATCAACATATAGGTATACAAATAGATTTATATACGAATAGATATATATATATATCTAGATACATATTATATACACTAACACACATATATATATATAGACATATACTCATAGTTCTATATATCTAGATACCCTCATAACATACACATATAGACGTACGTATATACCAAAACCCAAAGTACACTATTACATACACCATATAACACATACATAGTATATACATAAATATTTACATATGCTTGTAAAGTGAAATGGGCCAAAACACAAACACATGGAGTGCACCGCACCCGTATCACATTTTTCTATGATACGCTTGCGATACGGCCCCCAACTCACAACCAAACGTATCCCGGAGGACACGTACAAGTCCAATACATAATTTATGATTAATACATATATAAATTATAGTGTCTACGTGTCCGTGTCACCATATGATATGCACATGGCCCCGTGTCGGAGGAAACCCCCCAAAATCGACCGTTTCGTCAAATCGACGAGATTCGGTCCACACGTATCCAATTGTGGACACGACACAAGCTACAAACAAACAATTAATGGTCAATTAGATCTATTAGATCCATTGACAAATACTACATGTGTCAATTTCGGAATTCTCCCAAAATTGGTACCAAAATGGACATAACTTCCACCATAGGTCTCCAAATGATTCCAAATCAAAACCTATGGGTAACCTATGCATGTAGGATGGTTTCTCATGGTAAAATCTTAGATCTATAGCCTATAGAAAGGGGGAAACTGATTTGTACCTATTGGGAGATGGATTCCCAATGAAAAGGTCCTAAATGACAAGTTGCTCCTCTCCTTGTAGATCTTGGCCTCCTCCTCCTTGTTCCTTGCTCCTTGCTTGTAGATCCTTGATGTAGAGGCTTTGTCACTACCCGATTCTAGTAAATAGGGTTTTTTTTTGATAAATAGTGGATTGTATTTAATTAATTATATTTATATTTATTTAGTGCTTATATTATTTTTTAATGATTATTTTAGGGTTTTGGCTAGCCTGGACCCATGTCAGACCCTAGTGGACCCATGTCCGACCCAGCCCACACCCTTGTGAGAATTATTTTGGGGCTTAGAAATATTTATTATATTTTTAGTAGGTTAGTGGGAGAGATTTGGAGTTAGTTTGAGTGTTTTTGGAACCCGAAATCCAAAACCAATTTAGGGGAGGGTATTTTGGGCATTTGGAGCTTTGGAGAACCCTTTTATTACACAAGGCCGGCTCTACCTACCCCCATTCCCGAATTCCAGCAGCCCATTCCCGAATTCCAGCAGCCCCCTCTCTTCTTCTTCACTTTTTCCTTCTTCTTCTTCTTCTCCACTTCTTCTGTCTTCTTCCTTCTTCCTCCAAAGTAAGTTTTCTTCTATTTTTCTTCCTTCTTCTTCTATTCCTTCTTCTTTATGCTAACCCTCACCTTGCATTTTCCTTGATTCACCGCCTACGTGTCCTTTATGCGCCCCGACCGCTGCTTGGGGTGGCATAGCATAAGTCCTGGCACTAGCAGCTTTATAGGGGAATTTCCTAGGTGTGAGGAGCTTAGATCTAGTATGGAAGCTAGATTTGGTGGCTTGGAGCTTGAGGGAGGTGATTTCTAGTAGATCGGAGACTTTGGCCTTGGGATTTCAACTCCCAAGAGGTAAAACCTAACTTTTTCCTTGCTAATTATTTTTGTGTAGTGTAATTAGTATTGTAGAACCTTCCTAGACCCTAAGTCTACCCGTAGGAGGAAGTTGGAACTAGTTTGGTTGAGTTTAGAGACTTTGACATTAGGTTTTGTGTCGAATTCGGGTGGAATCCGAATTTGGCCCAATTTTGGGTGATGTCCTAGGTTAGACGGACCTAGGTAGACATTGTCGGATGTCTAGAGAGTGAGTGCGTGTCTCTGTTTGGACACGGGAAGTCGTGTCGCGGAGAAACGGGCGTTTCGGGCAAAATTGAGACTTTTCGTCGTCGCCGATTCTAAGTGCGTATACGTTTCCGCCACGGACCTAGAATCGACGCGGGAGCATATTTTCTAGGATCTAGACATTATTTAGAGCACGTGGGTAAATTTTGGGCTAATTTCGAGTTCGTTTGGTGTGCGTTTCAGGAGGTTTTTCGAACCGCGCACCACGTGTTCGTCGAAATGACCGAACGGCCATTTCGGCGTGGTTTTCTCGTTTCGGGCTTGTGCGCGCGTTGGGTTAGTATCGGGGAGTGTGTGCTAGAGTTTTCGAGTTATATTTTATATATTTTAGGGTGTTGGTGAGTGTCGGGGTCGTTGGACGTGAGTGGGGCGTGTGGTTTGTGTGTTGTTGTGTGTTGTGTTGTGTTAGTGTATATGTGTCTATATATATATATATATATATATATATATATATATATATATATATATATATATATATATATATATATATATATATATATTTATATGTATGTGTGTTTATGTATATATATTTATATATATATATGTGTGTATTTATATCTATGTGCTTGTGTGTGTATATATCTATGTGTATATATATATATGTATATGTGTAAGTGTGCTTGTGTGTGTATATGTATATATATATATGTGTGTATGTGTATATATATATCTTAGAGTGTGTGTGTGTGTATTGATATGTATATATATATATATATTTGTATGTGTGCATATATATATTAATATAGGTGTTTATATATATATATATATATATATATATATATAGCTATGTATATTTATATGTGTGTGTTGATAGGTGTTTAAGTGTGTGTGTGTGTGTATTAGTGTTTGTGAGTATGTTTGTGAGTGTGTTAGAGTGTAGATGTAAGTGTGTGTATATATATATATATATCTAGTAGTATATATATAGTTATATGTGTGTGTGTATATATATATATATATATATATATATATATATATATATATATATATATATAGGGTGATATATATATGTATAGGAGAGTGTGTGTGTGTGTGTTTGTAGCTAGAGGGGGGAGGTTCAGCCAACAGGCAGGCAGCCACTGCCAGAACAGCAGCAGCAAGCAGCTGCTCCAGCAGCTCAAGAGCAGCAGCAACAGCACATGTAGAAGCCCAGCAGCAGCAGTAGCATGGAGCAGCAGCAGCAGGAATAAGAAGCTCCAGCAGTAGCAGCGGGTAGTAGCTAGTGAGGGAGAAAAAGAGATTGATATATATATATATATATATATATGTTGATAGATAGTTAGATAGATAATAAGTTAGATAGATAGATATATCAATAGATAGATAGTTACCTAAATAGGTAGATAAGATAAATAGATAGTTAGATGGCTAGATTAATAGATAGATAGTTAGGTATTTAGATAGATAGATACTAGAAAGGTAGATAGCTAGATACTTAGATATATCTATCTAAGATATAGATATCTATATACCTATAGTTATATATATATATAGGTGTATGGGTAAGGTAAAGGGTATTTGGTACATGTGTGTGGATATCTATATACATAGGTATATACCTACTTAGATATATAGATATGTGATAGATATATATATTACCTAGCCTAGATAAATAACTAGGT
Organism: Iris macrosiphon; assembly: GCA_036927795.1. Lineage (NCBI taxonomy): Eukaryota > Viridiplantae > Streptophyta > Magnoliopsida > Asparagales > Iridaceae > Iris > Iris macrosiphon. The sequence continues at coordinate 78,376 of JAYESA010000351.1, forward strand.
ATATAATTATTAGTTAGATGGCTAGTTAGGGGGGGGTTTGAGAGCGATATCTCAATACCTTGAGATACCGAGGTATCTCAATACCTTGAGATATTCAAAGTATTGAGTTTCGAGCGGGGTATTTGAGCATTAGCCTAGAAAATACTTTGGAGTAATTTTTGTATGTTTATATATATATATATATATATTTACGCGTGCTAGCATAGTTTTTAGCGGGTTTAGGCGGGGTGCGTGGCCTAGGGCGAGGTATCGGATACCGAGGGTATCCCGGTATCTCGATTAGGCGAGTTTGTGAGTTTAGTAGCTTAATGAGCTCGGTTTGACCTAGAATTTCAGGGGCACCCTAGTTTGACCTAGCTTTGACCATAATTGTCCTCGATGACCGTAAAAGTCAACGTTTGACCTAGTTTTGACATAGAGTTGACTTTTTGGACCCCGGGTTGACTTTTTGACCCGATTTTCACCAGTTTGACCCGTTCGACCTAGAATAGCCCTAGAAGCCTGTTTTTAATTATTTTATATCAGTTTAAATACTTAGAACCTTGTTTAATCCTTGCTTTTTGTAATAGGTCCTTGCGACACATGTCCGGATCTCGATCCTCATCAGTTGCTCAGGACATCAGGCGAGTACCTACCTCTGATAGTTTCCATTTCATGATAGCGTTTATATCACCTGTTCTAGGACTGTAATACTTGATTCTGACACATTATTACACGAGCTGGTACTAGTGGATCCCGTCATGAGATGCTATCCCCCTTACCGTGTTCAGCGGGTACTCTATCACGTGTATTTCATCATGTGCTTCGGGTATTGATTCTCATGTGCTATCATGTGCTTCTTGTGCTCTCGCCTTCGTGTGCGCGAGCTATTATCATGTACATAGCGTGTTATGGTTGGATCCAAGAGTATTAGTGGGGGAGGGGAGTATGAGTTGGTTATGTGATAAAAGCCAAACAGTATTTATGTGTATGTCGGTTATGCAACTCACGCATAACGGAGTTATCGTAGTGTTTTTCATGTGCAACCTAAGCCGATCACATAACGAACTTGTGCTCAAGGCACTTAGCTAGTATTCATGTTTCTCACCTGCAGTTACTTTTTTACTACTTGTATTGTTCTCCAGTTTACTTTGCAGCTACTTATTGTGCTCCAGCATATATTTATTTCCTGTGCATCTTGATTACTTTTCTATTGCTCGTCATATACACCTTACCATGTATTTGGAGTTGCTTTCAGAGTTATGTACTTCGCTCCAGTCTTGACTGGGCATATTTTTTCCAGAGGATCCTGAGGACTATTGCCCGACGTTCTACGGGCCGGGTGTTGACGACTGTTGTGACCCCGTGACCGAGGAGGAGTGCGCCGAGGAGACGCCTATAGCACCCTAGTTAGCTAGGTGGGTTTCCTGGGTTGGTTTCCAGTAGTTTGTATTTTGGATGACTGTACTTATTCTTTTGTGGCTGTGAGATATTGTAGCTATTATGGCCTTGGACTGTATTATTTTGGATTGTCTTGCTCTCTTGGTTCTGTTTCTTTGTTTATATCATATCGTGCTTATATTCTTCCTCTAGATTTTGTGATTGAGATTATTGATATATATATTACGTTGTTGCCCTCCTTTTGGAGAGGATTTTGATATATATATATATATTGCGTGGTTGTCCTCCTTTTGGAGAGGTCATGCCGGATTTTTCTGTGAGATATAGATAGATATGGTTGACCTAGAACGGACCTTTACAGCGTTCTACCGCCGATTCTGCGGCGTAGGCTGGACGTACCCATGGCTCATGCCCGATTTTCGGGTGCGGGTCGTGACACATTTTTGGTGGTGGCCCATGCAGGTCCAGATTTTAGGTTTACCTGCAATAGGATATAGGATATAGGCTGAGAGAGAGTGTGCTCAATCACAACTAGGACCCTTCCTGCTTTCTTTTGCTATCTTTAAATTTTCCTGAAATTGTTTCTTTTTGCAATATTACTGTCCTTTATTGATGTTATCGTTTCTTGTACTGTATTGACTTCTTTTGATCTGTGTTCAGGATGCCTCCGAAGACCAGATCTCAGCGCACCGTCCCAGCAGCTGCCACCGAGAGGTCTGCCACCTCTCGACCTGCTCGACTTCCGGCAGCCGCTACCGCTCCACTCGCCACTCCTGTGGTAGAGGGAGCGTCAGTTTCTCTCGAAGATCCCCTTACTCCCATTGATCCGAGAGTCACCCCAGTTGTTCCGGTGGTACCTCCTCCACCACCGCCTGCACCAGTGGATGCTACGCAGTTGTTCGCATTCTTCCTAGAGATGATGGATGCGCAGCACCGCCAGACAGATGTTATGAGGATGGGCATTGAGAATGCTCATCATGTGGCTATGACAGCGGTCGACAGGGTGGCTCAGATCCAGCCACAGCCAGAGCAGGCTCAGTATCCTAGGCCGGGTACTATTATCAATTTTCAGAGGATGCGGCCTAAGGAGTTCTGCGGCACAAAGGGGATCCTGTACGCCGACGACTGGATCGAGCATATAGAGGGCATCTTCAGGCTGACGATGATCCCAGCTAGCATGCAGATAGAGGCAGCGGGCAGCCAGATGTTCGACCTTGCCCTTACTTGGTTCCGCACGGATACGCGGATAGCAGTTCCGGGATTGACTTGGGAGGCTTTCAAGAAGCTTTTCAAGGAGAAGTTCTTCCCGGATGTGGCTCTCAGTGCATTGGAGAGTCAGTTTGAGGCGCTCGTCCAGGGGAGTATGCTAGTGGATGAGTATGCAGCGGAGTTCTGTCGTCTGGGCAGATTTGTTGAGGGGTTGTCTGAGGCAGCGAAGGCACGGAAGTTCCGTAAGGGCTTGGTCATGGCGGTCAAGTCCTTGACCAGGAGCGACCGCGAGGCGACCTTCGAGCAGATTGTCAGCGACGCTCAGAGGGCTGAGGATGATTTGGAGCTGAAGACGAAAAGGAGCAGAGATGCTTCAGGAGCAGGTAGCAGTGCAGGCCCAGCCAAGAGGCCATTCCAGCAGACCCAGTAGCACCAGGGTCAGGGTCGTGCGCCATTACGGCAGGCGCCCCAGCAGCAGAGGCAGGGTCAGCAGCAGGGCCAGAGGCAGCCCATTGTTTGCCTTTTCTGTAGGATGCCAGGGCACGGATGGTACATCTGCAGAAAGAGGCTGGGCAGATGCTTATTGTGTGGTGCCGCAGATCACCAGCTGAAGGATTGTCCTTCAGTGCTTGCCCGTACAGCTCAGGGCGGAGGAGCCGCTCAGAGGGCACCAGCCAGAGCACCTGCAGCGCAGCAGAGAGGTCCACCTTTGCAGACTCAGCAGCAGAGGTTCGCCCAGTACCAGCAGCAGCACCTAGGAGGACAGCAGGGGCGAGCTTTTGCCCTGACAGTAGACGAGGCCGAGCTAGTTGGTGACGTTATCTCAGGTTCTGTTCTTCTTGATTCCATTCCAGCTCTTGCTTTATTTGATTTCGGTGCTTCCCATAGCTTTGTGTCTGTATCTTTTGCTGTTAGACACCATCTTGTTGCTGAACCTTTAGCTAGACTCTGCAAGATCACGACCGAGGGTGGTATCATCCTAGTCCGTGATGTCTGCCAAGACCGGAGAGTTACCTTGGAAGGCCGGGAGTTGAGTGTGTGCCTACTCGTAATTCCACTTCCGAGCTACGATATTGTACTCGGGATGGATTGGTTGAGTACGCATTGTGCTAGTATAGATTGTCGTAGAGGCAGAGTTTTGTTCAGTCCGCCAGGTGAGCCAGAGTTTCAGTTTGCCAGAGGAGCAGCGGAGCAGACCGAGGGAGTCTTCTGCGGAGCCCTGGTGGTAGAGCCGAGGTCGCTACATCCACTGATAGAGGAGTACATGGATGTCTTTTCGGAGGAGTTGCCAGGGTTACCTCCGGACAGAGATGTGGAGTTCTCTATAGACTTGGTGCCAGGCGCGGAGCCGATATCCCAGCACGTCTATAGAGTCAGCAACAGTGAGCTGATAGAGTTGAAGAAGCAAGTGGATGAGCTTCAGGACAAGGGATTTATCAGATCTAGTTCTTCTCCGTGGGGTGCTCCGGTACTTTTTGTGCCGAAGAAGGATGGGTCGATACGGATGTGTATCGACTACAGGGCTCTGAACAACCTCACAATCAAGAACAAGTATCCGCTGCCGCGTATTGATGATCTTTTTGACCAGTTGAGCGGAGCGAGGGTGTTTTCTAGGATTGATCTGAGGACAGGCTACCACCAGGTGAAGGTCATGAAGGAGGATATTCCGAAGACAGCTTTTCGGACCAGATATGGACAGTATGAGTTCTTGGTGATGCCGTTTGGGTTGACTAATGTCCCGGCAGTATTCATGAATCTGATGAACAAGGTGTTCCATCAGCATCTGGACAGGTTTATGGTGGTGTTTATAGATGACATCTTGGTGTATTCGAAGACCCCAGAGGAGCACGAGGAGCATCTGAGGATAGTGTTGGAGACTCTCAGGAAGGAGAAGCTTTATGGAAAGCTCTCGAAGTGTGAGTTCTTCCTTGACAATGTTGAATTCCTTGGTCATGTGGTGACTGGAGAGGGTATCTCGGTGGATCCGAGAAAGATTATGGCAGTTGAGGCATGGAGTGCTCCGAGTTCAGTAACCGAGGTCAGGAGTTTCCTGGGGCTGGCAGGTTACTACAGGAGATTTGTTCAGAATTTTTCCCGGATTGCAGAGCCGTTGTCCAGGCTGACTCGGAAGGACGTGGAGTTTGTTTGGTCAGAGGAGTGCCAGATCACCTTTGATGAGCTGAAGAGGAGGTTGACAACAGCTCCAGTATTGACATTGCCATCAGGTTCTGGAGGATTCACTATCTATAGTGATGCATCGGGGAAGGGACTGGGTTGTGTGTTGCAGCAGAATGGGAGGGTGATTGCCTATGCTTCCAGGCAATTACGTCCTCATAAGAAGAACTACCCTACCCACGATTTGGAGTTGGCAGCGGTCATCTTTGCTCTGAAGTTGTGGAAATACTATTTATATGAAGAGCGTATGGAGATCTTTACAGACCACAAGAGCTTGAAGTATGTGTTTACCCAAAAAGAGCTGAACATGAGGCAGAGGAGATGGTTGGAGTTGATGAAAGACTTCGACATATCGTTGCAATATCATCCAGGGAAGGCGAACGTAGTTGCGGATGCATTGAGCAGGTATCCGGTAGCTATGTGCCTGACTACAGATCGTTATCTTCTGGCAGATCTAGAGAGCTTGGGCATTGAGGTGATAGTGCCTGGAGTTGAGATACAGATGTGGGGACTGCAAATTCAGTCAGAGTTGGTAGACCGAATCAGGGCTACACAGTTTGAGGGTGAGTCCCTGAGGAGAATCAGGGCGCAGGTTCAGATGGGATTAGCAGATGACTTCACCATTGCTGATGATGGTTCTTTGCGGCACGGTACCAGGCTGTGTGTGCCGAGTGGGTCATTGCGCGAGGAGATTCTTCAGAAGGCGCATCGATCCCAGTACTCTATGCATCCCGGTGCCAATAAGATGTATAGAGATCTGAGACAGCACGTATGGTGGTATGGGATAAAGTGGGAGGTAGCACGCTTCGTATCCCGATGCTTAATGTGCCAGCAGGTGAAGGTGGAGAGGCAGAGGCCAGGAGGATTACTCCAGCCATTACCCATTCCGGAGTGGAAATGGGAGCATGTGACCATAGATTTTGTTTCTGGACTTCCCCGTTCTCCAGGCGAGAAGGATGCGATTTGGGTCATCGTGGACAGGTTGACCAAATTGGCCCACTTTCTACCATTCAAAGTGGGTACATCTACAGAGAGACTAGCAGAGATGTATGTGCGCCAGATAGTCAGACTGCATGGAGTTCCAGTGAGCATAGTATCAGACCGGGACAGTCGTTTTACTTCGCATTTCTGGAGGAGTCTGCAGGCTAGCTTGGGCACGCAGCTCAAGTTTAGTAGTGCGTATCACCCACAGACAGATGGTCAGTCAGAGAGGACCATTCAGACGCTTGAGGACATGCTTCGGACTTGTGTTTTGGATTTCAGAGGCTCTTGGGAGGATCACTTGTACTTGGTAGAGTTTGCTTACAACAACAGCTACCAAGCCAGTATCGAGATGTCACCTTTCGAGGCGTTGTATGGACGGAGGTGTCGCACTCCGTTGTCATAGGATGATGTAGGTGAGAGAGCTTTACTTGGTCCGGAGATGGTGGTGGATGCAGCGGAGAAGGTCAAGATCATTAGAGATAGACTTCGGGTGGCGCAGGACAGGCAGCGGCATTGGGCCGATAGCCACCGGAGACCTTTGGAGTTCGAGGTATAGCTTAGAATCTAGATTTTGTTCTTGTGTTTGTTTGTGATTGCTTGTTTTAGACTAAGTGCAGAGACCTTGTTTGTGCTAGGTTGGAGATCTGGTGTTCCTGAGAAATTCTCCGACGCGGGGCACTATTCGTTTCGGTGGAGGCGGGAAGCTTAGCCCACGTTTCGTCGGACCCTTCCGTATCCTCGAGAGGGTCGGCGCCGTGGCGTATAGGCTTGAGTTGCCGCCTACGCTGGAGGGAGTTCATGATGTGTTCCACGTGTCGCAGTTGAGACGGTACGTGGCGGATCCCAGTCACGTATTGGATCACTCGGAGATCGAGGTGGGCCCTACTCTTAGCTATCCAGAGCAGCCGGTGGAGATTCTGGATCGGCGGGAGAAGGTGTTGAGAAACCAGACTATTCCCTTGGTTCGCGTCACGTGGAGGCATCACTCTCCAGGGGAGTCGACCTGGGAGAGGGAGGATGAAATGCGCGAGCGATACCCCTATCTCTTCGAGCCCTGAGGTATGGTTCTTTCTTTGCATTCCTGTCCTAGTTTCGTCTTTTAATTTTGAGGACAAAATTATTTTAAGGAGGGTAGGCTTGTCACTACCCGATTCTAGAAAATAGGGTATTTTTTTTATTTTTTTATTTGATAAATAGTGGATTGTATTTAATTAATTATATTTATATTTATTTAGTGCTTATATTATTTTTTAATGATTGTTTTAGGGTTTTGGCTAGCCTGGACCCATGTCAGACCCTAGTGGACCCATGTCCGACCCAGCCCACATCCTTGTGAGAATTATTTTGGGGCTTAGAAATATTTATTATATTTTTAGTAGGTTAGTGGGAGAGATTTGGAGTTAGTTTGAGTGTTTTTGGAACCCGAAACCCAAAACCAATTTAAGGGAGGGTATTTTGGGCATTTGGAGCTTTGGAGAACCCTTTTATTACACAAGGCCGGCTCTACCTACCCCCATTCCCGAATTCCAGCAGCCCATTCCCGAATTCCAGCAGCCCCCTCTCTTCTTCTTCACTTTTTCCTTCTTCTTCTTCTTCTCCACTTCTTCTTTCTTCTTCATTCTTCCTCCAAAGTAAGTTTTCTTCCATTTTTCTTCCTTCTTCTTTATGCTAACCCTCACCTTGCATTTTCCCTAACCTAGGTGTGAGGAGCTTAGATCTAGTGTGGAAGCTAGATTTGGTGGCTTGGAGCTTGAGGGAGGTGATTTCTAGTAGATCGGAGACTTTGACCTTGGGATTTCAACTCCCAAGAGGTAAAACCTAACTTTTCCCTTGCTAATTATTTTTGTGTAGTGTAATTAGTGTTGTAAAACCTTCCTAGACCCTAAGCCTACCCGTAGGAGGAAGTTGGAACTAGTTTGGTTGAGTTTAGAGACTTTGACATTAGGTTTTGTGTCGAATTCGGGTGGAATCCGAATTTGGCCTAATTTTGGGTGATGCCCTAGGTTAGACGAACCTAAGTAGATGTTGTCGGATGTCTAGAGAGTGAGTGCGTGTCTCCGTTTGGATACGGGAAGTCGTGTCGCGGAGAAACGGGCGTTTCGGGCGAAATTGGGGCTTTTCGTCGTCGCCGATTCTAAGTGCGTGCGTGTTTCTGCCACGGACCTAGAATCGATGCGGGAGTGCATTTTCTAGGATCTATACATCGTTTAGAGCACGTGGATAAATTTTGGGCCGATTTTGAGTTCGTTTGGTGTGCGTTTCAGGAGGTTTTCCGAACCGCGTACCACGTGTTCGTCGAAATGACCGAACGGCCATTTCGGCGTGGTTTCCTCGTTTCGGGCTTGTGCGCGTGTTGGGTTAGTATCGGAGAGTGTGTGCTAGAGTTTTCGAGTTATATTTTATATATTTTAGGGTGTTGGTGAGTGTCGGGGTCGTTGGGCGTGAGTGGGGCGTGTGGTTTGTGTTGTTGTGTGTTGTGTTGTGTTAGTGTATATGTGTCTATATATATATATATATATATATATATATATATATATATATATATATATATATATATATATATATGTATATATTTATATGTATGTGTGTTTATGTATATATATTTATATATATATATGTGTGTATTTATATCTATGTGCTTGTGTGTGTATATATCTATGTGTATATATATATGTATATGTGTAAATGTGCTTGTGTGTGTATATGTATATATATATATATATATATGTGTATGTGTATATATATATATATCTTAGAGTGTGTGTGTGTATTGATATGTATATATATATATTTGTATGTGTGCATATATATATATTAATATAGGTGTTTATATATATATATATATATATATATATATATATATATATATATATATATATATATATATATATATATAGCTATGTATATTTATATGTGTGTGTTGATAGGTGTTTAAGTGTGTGTGTGTGTATTAGTGTTTGTGAGTGTGTTTGTGAGTGTGTTAGAGTGTAGATGTAAGTGTGTGTGTATATATATATATATATATATATATATATATATATATATATATATATATATATATATATATATATATATATATATATAGTATTATATATATAGTTATATGTGTGTATATATATATATATATATATATATATATATATATATAGGGTGATATATATATATGTATAGGAGAGTGTGTGTGTGTTTGTAGCTAGAGGGGGGGTTCAGCCAACAGGCAGGCAGCCACTGCCAGAACAGCAGCAGCAAGCAGCTGCTCCAGCAGCTCAAGAGCAGCAGCAGCAGCACATGTAGAAGCCCAGCAGCAGCAGTAGCATGGAGCAGCAACAGAAGGAATAAGAAGCTCCAGCAGTAGCAGCGGGTAGTAGCTAGTGAGGGAGAAAGAGAGATTGATATATATATATATATATATATATATATATATATATATATATATATATATATGTTGATAGATAGTTAGATAGATAATAAGTTAGATAGATAGATATATCAATAGATAGATAGTTACCTAAATAGGTAGATACTTAGATATATCTATCTAAGATATAGATATCTATATACCTATAGTTATATATATATATAGGTGTATGGGTAAGGTAAAGGGTATTTGGTATATGTGTGTGGATATCTATATACATAGGTATATACCTACTTAGATATATAAATATGTGATAGATATATATATTACCTAGCCTAGATAAATAACTAGGTATATAATTATTAGTTAGATGGCTAGTTAGGGGGGGTTTTAGAGCGGTATCTCAATACCTTGAGATACCGAGGTATCTCAATACCTTGAGATATTCAAGGTATTGAGTTTCGAGCGGGGTATTTGAGCATTAGCCTAGGAAATGCTTTGGAGTAATTTTGTATGTTTATATATATATTTACGCGTGCTAGCATAGGTTTTAGCGGGTTTAGGCGGGGTGCGTGGCCTAGGGCGAGGTATCGGATACCGAGGGTATCCCGGTATCTCGATTAGGCGAGTTTGTGAGTTTAGTAGCTTAATGAGCTCGGTTTGACCTAGAATTTCAGGGGCACCCTAGTTTGACCTAGCTTTGACCATAATTGTCCTCGTTGACCGTAAAAGTCAACGTTTGACCTAGTTTTGACCTAGAGTTGACTTTTTGGACCCCGGGTTGACTTTTTGACCCGATTTTTACCGGTTTGACCCGTTCGACCTAGAATAGCCCTAGAAGCCTGTTTTTAATTATTTTATATCAGTTTAAATGCTTAGAACCCTGTTTAATCCTTGCTTTTCGTAATAGGTCCTTGCGATACCTGTCCGGATCTCGATCCTCATTAGTTGCTCAGGACATCAGGCGAGTACCTACCTCTGATAGTTTCTATTTCATGATAGCGTTTATATCACCTGTTCTAGGACTGTAATACTTGATTCTGACACATTATTACACGAGCTGGTACTAGTGGATCCCGTCATGAGATGCTATCTCCCTTACCGTGTTCAGCGGGTACTCTATCACGTGTATTTCATCATGTGCTTCGGGTATTGATTCTCATGTGCTATCATGTGCTTCTTGTGCTCTCGCCTTCGTGTGCGCGAGCTATTATCATATACGTAGCGTGTTGTGGTTGGATCCAAGAGTATTAGTGGGGGAGGGGAGTATGAGTTGGTTATGTGATCAAAGCCAAACAGTATTCATGTGTATGTCGGTTATGCAACTCACGCATAACGGAGTTATCGTAGTATTTTTCATGTGCAACCTAAGCCGATCACATAACAAACTTGTGCTCAAGGCACTTAGCTAGTATTCATGTTTCTCACCTGCAGTTACTTTTCCACTACTTGTATTGTTCTCCAGTTTACTTTGCAGCTACTTATTGTGCTCCAGCATATATTTATTTCCTGTGCATCTTGATTACTTTTCTATTGCTCGTCATATACACCTTACCATGCATTTGGAGTTGCTTTCAGAGTTATGTACTTCGCTCCAGTCCTGACTGGGCATATTTTTTCCAGAGGATCCTGAGGACTATTGCCCGACGTTCTACGGGCCGGGTGTTGACGACTGTTGTGACCTCGTGACCGAGGAGGAGTGCGCCGAGGAGACGCCTATAGCACCCTAGTTAGCTAGGTGGGTTTCCTGGGTTGGTTTCCAGTGGTTTGTATTTTGGATGACTGTACTTATTCTTTTGTGGCTGTGAGATGTTGTAGCTATTATGGCCTTGGACTGTATTATTTTGGATTGTCTTGCTCTCTTGGTTCTGTTTCTTTGTTTATATCATATCGTGCTTATATTCTTCCTCTAGATTTTGTGATTGAGATTATTGATATATATATTGCGTGGTTGCCCTCCTTTTGGAGAGAATTTTGATATATATATTGCGTGGTTGCCCTCCTTTTGGAGAGGTCGTGCCGGATTTTTCTGTGAGATATAGATAGATATGGTTGACCTAGAACGGACCTTTACAGCGTTCTACCACCGATTCTGCGGCGTAGGCTGGACGTACCCACGGCTTATGCTCGATTTTCGGGTACGGATCGTGACAGGCTTCAATGATGAAATTAGGAAGAGATTTGAAGAGAATTGATGAAGAATTGATGGGGAATTGATGGGGAATTGGAAGGAGAAAAACTAGATCTAGAATTTTGGGGATGAACTAAAATGAGAGCACTCTCTCTCCTCTCAATTATGGCTGGTCATAAACCCCTCCCCAAGCAATGTACAAAGTCAAAAATACCCCTTGGGGCCTCTCATGAAGAAATAGTTAGGGAGGGAAGGTTCTAGTCTAATGGTTTCCCTAATTAATCATGTTTCCTAATCCATGGGCCTAATTCATGGGCTCAACTTAGACTAGTCCAAAAGTTTGTTCATGTCCCCTAATTAAATGGTTAAGTCCACTACACCAGTCCAAAATAATTCTACACTAGCAAAATTATTAATACAATAAAATAAAAATCAGTCATGCACAATTATTAATTATAATAACCATAAAATAATTAATACCCATGATAATTACCAAAGTACCCTTAGATGGAAATGTCAGGGTGACAGAATAATCTAACAAATTATTTTAGGGTGATAGATTTATATTTTGGAGTTAATATAGATTTAAATGTCGGGGTGATAAATTTAAGGAAGGGTCCAACCATAAATCCACCATTCGCTGCCAAAAAAATCAGGATCATGACGGTGCTCATCTTCGTCGCTGGTGCAAATGTCTCATCATAGTCAATATCGTACGTATGATTGTATTATTTTGCCACCAGTCGAGCCTTGTAGCGCTCTACTTTTTCATCTGGCTTTGGCTTCACAGTAAAGACCCACTTGCATCCGACTGCCCTCTTTCCCTCCGGTAGTTTTACCAGTTCCCAAGTGTGGTTCTTCTCAAGAGCGCCTAACTCCTTGTGCATCGCACCTTTCCACTTTGGATCATTCTTGACAATCTGCCAATTATTAGGTATAATAATACTATCCAAAGATGTAATGAATGCTCCATGAGAAGAAGAGATGTTATTATATGAAATAAATTGAGCAAGGTTCCAACTATATCTATCAAGAGGATTTTTTGCATTGATGCTAGTGGTCCTCCGTACTGATAATGGTGTGGGAGGAGTAGGAAGAATGATATCACTTGAAGAGGAATCTGGTGGTGGAGGTATAAGTGTCTCAGGAGTTGAGACGGACGCATGCAAGGGATTTGGTACTGGCACTATAGGTATTGGTCCTGCAGTTTGCTTCCATTTTCTGCTGTAGGTAATTAACTCCCCTTGAGCTGTGGGCCTAACACCTCTCATTGCCTTCCCCTGTTCCTCTTCACTCTCCTTCTCCTCCTCAAACGTTCCTTCATGCCATACTCCTAAATCGGTCACCACACTCTCACCAATCTTCCTCTCTCGCCTCATACTCTCAATATCAGGTGAGTTGCTCATGGATGAGGTTCCCTCCTAACGGTAGTATGGATCAAACTCCCTGAAGTGAACATCCATGCTCACAAACTTCTTCTTCTCTACTGGGCTCCAGCACACGTACACCTTCTGAGTCGCCGAATAGTCCATGAATACACACTTACTGCTCTGGGGTCAAGTTTCCCAACAGACGGTCTGTTGTCCTTCACAAAACATACGCAGCCAAAAACCTTTAGTGGGAGTATTTCACTATTATTTTTTTGTAATATCTTACATGGAGACTTGTAAACACCCTATTTTTTCAGATAATTTTTAATATAATTTTCCCGGATGTTTTCGGCATTTTGGATGAAGAACCGAGGTGTTTATGAGCTAAAGAATTTTACAGGAAGTTTATGGGTGCTAAAATATTCTGGAAGTAAAAATTTATTGTGTATAATGGAGAACCGGACGCATGGCATTTTTCGGTGAATTTATTGGACACCGGAGCAGCGAATCGAGGACCAAAAGCTGTAGAATTGTGAACCAACCCCGATCAAACCCACCATCGCGGGTCAGACCCGAACCGCTGAAGAACCCGACCCGCTGCAAACCCTAGGCTGCCGTGAACACTGTAGCACAATATAAAGCTGTGCCTTGGAGTCCGTGCCCTAGGCAGCAGCCACCGTGAGAATTCCCTTCACAGCCACCTTGCTCTTTCCTCACACAGAGCCGACGTCCACCTCCGCCTGGCCAAGTTCGCCGCCGCCGCCGTCTATTACCCGTCAGCAGCCAACCCATCCTGTCCCAACCCCTGGACGTCGTCGCCTCGCAGCCACTCCTACTCCTCCCTGCCGATCGTTCCCCTCACCGCCCTCGGCATAGCCGCTGACCCCAACCACCAGTTCCCCTCTTCTCAACCGCGCCTAACCCCGATTCCCTCCTACTCAAGCAATCCCCTGCCCGCGTTAGCCCTCGACGCACGCCTCAAGCAGTCACGCCGCCGCGGCCGGACTTCCCCGACGCACCCCTCCCCGAGCGAGATCGACGACTCGCTGCCGTCAAGCCCAAGCGAGCCGACGACCCCGCTGTCCCATCCTCGCTCGACGATCCGAAGCCGACGCTGCTCTCGCTTCGCCCCGTTGATCCGAGACAGAACCCTAGACTCGACACCGTGTCTCAGCGGACTCGAGAGATCTCGCTTCGGACGCAAGCAGCAGACGCAGGACACGACCAGGACGTGGAATTGACGCTTGGACACGTGAAAAATAGTTTCACAGAGCCCTGTTCAGGTACCAATTTCTCCCTCACCGTAGCTCTGTTTTAGATTCCGTCAATCGCTATGCATAGACTGTGTAACCCTCTCGGTGCCCGTGCAACTTGCTCGGTGCATCGCGTCCTGTGGTGATCGCACACCGCGATCCAAAAACAGGAAAAACAACGCCCTATTTCACCCCGGAACAGAGTCCGCCCCGCCAATCGGGACGACTTGGTTGCACGCGGTCTTTACCGAACCGTGCGCGACGTTGATACGGTCGTGTAGGATTTCGCAGAAGTCGATTCGGAGGTGCGTGCACCCCGGAATCAACGCGTATCCGCCGACGACACTCCGTATCCGTCCTTTCTGGAACACGCTGTAACTTTGTGTACGCACATCGGATCAAGACGAAACTTACGCCATCGGACTCGTAGCAATACGCTGGTCCTGTGACCCAAGTTTGGTCTGATTCCGAGAACGTTGACAAAATCACGTATCGTGGGCCCCACAGGCTCCACATGACGGGTGATTTTGAGATCGGCTCATCGGAACCCAATTCTGGAAGTTCCGTTGGGTTCATATCATCGTTCCTGACTTGTTGACACTGAGTTTGAGGAATTTGGAGACCTTTGACCCTGATGCGCTTTTCGGTGCAAAGTGGCCCACATGTGGACCCCGCTTTAATCCGAAAATGACCTTTTTGCCCCTGTGTCCAAATTGGACGTAAGGACAGGCCTTTCTAGCTATTTGACATCTTCTGAGACTAGTGGTGATGTTTATTACAGCTTTTGGAGTAGTACCTACCGGATCCACCGATACCAGGACGATAGTTGATATTCAAACCTCAGGCAAGTGTACCTTGCCAAACTCTGCAGTATTATTACTTATATTCCTTGCTTTACTTTAGTGCTATGCATGCTCAACCTAGGACCGTGTGACGTACTTAGCGTCCGATTATCAGTCGGGTGCCAACACCGTACGCGGTGTTGGGTACTGTCATCTAGAGATGGATATTCGTGACACTTTATTCTCGTACTTGTCTTATCGAGTACCCATGGCCCAGGACACTTGACACCATTCATGAGACAGGATTTTCCTGAGATATTCGTGGTGATTCTGTATAGGATACATGACCTGGACATTATATTCTTAGATACTTTATGACTTGTTGCATTTAGCTATGATCGCGCTTGACATGGACATGAGACGTTGTGGTCATGATATGCGTGGTTACATTGGGTGGGGAGAGACACACAGGCTACAGGCTGTTCCATATATATATACATCCACTATTATTGAGAGGTCGTAGACTCTCGGAGCAGAGCTAGACCCACTACCGGTTATTACCGCTACCGGCTCCCCGACACAGAGCTTGTAGTGGCACAGCCTGAGTACTCGTATTGCTCTCACTTGCATTTTCACTTAGATGGTTACTTACTTGCCCTACTTATTCTATTTATTTTCTGCACTGCATTTATTTTGGCTTGAGCTTTCTTGTACCTTGCTATGTCCCCTGAGGACCTGGATCCGGATTTTGTCCCCAGGAGTTGAGGACGAGGTTTATCCCGAGGTTTACGGGACCGGAGCAGGAGCTGATCCAGGAGGTGTACCACCATCCGAGGACGAGGTGTTAGCTGAGGACTTTGCCTGAGCATCTATGTTCATGCTCAGCTTTTATTTATTTATTTCAGACATTTATTTCTGGTCTGTTGAACCATTGTACTAGATATTTATCGGGTTGTTCCCCGAAGTACTTTGTGAGACTTGCTGATGATTTACATTCCTTATTTATTCTGTGGATCATATTTTATATCTTGTGTGGATGAGATTAGTTGTACCATGTTGTCGTAGACTTGTTATATTACAACTTAAGTATGCCCTGATGGATCCATTAAATTGGGTATGTCCATCGGTGCGTACTGCTGGCCATTATCACGCGTCCGGTCCCACGGTATTTTGGGACTGGGGCGTGACAAGACTTCCATCCCAGTACCTTCAAGGGAATCATGTTGATCAATCGAGCTGCTATCAACAATGCATGCCCCCACAGACTCTGTGGGACATTCATGGTGATCATTATGCTCCTTGCCACCTCCAGAAGGTGTCTGTTCTTTCTTTCTGCCACTCCATTCTGTGCTGGTGTATATGCATAGGTGGTCTGATATTGTATCCCTTGGGCTGACAGGTATTCCTCAAGTGCTTTTTTGGTATAGTCTGTTCCATTGTCAGACCTTAGTACTTTCACCACTGCACTGTACTGAGTCTGGACATGTTTATGAAAGTCCAAAAAATAGGCAAAAACCTTACTATTATTCTTCATCAAATACAACCAAGTGACACGATAGGAACAATCAATAAAAGAGACGAAATACTTATAACCATTCATAGTAGTTGTGGCGCACGATCCCTAGACATCAAAATGTATAATATCAAAAATAGAAGAGCTCCTATGGCCCGCACCAACATATGAGCTCTTAGTAAGTTTGCCTAAATCACATGCATCACATACTACTTTTTCCTTATTTGCCTTCTCATAAATAAATGGATACAACCTACTCAAAATACCAAAAAATGAGTGTCCTAACCGCCTATGATGGAGTATTAGTGTATCCTCGACACTCATCTTTTTTCCTCCTATTCCTGCCCTTTCTTCCATAGATACCAATGTCGAATCCAGTCATTCCCGATCCAGGTACCACAGTCCATCATGCCAAGCGCCAGTCTCAAGTCTTCGTCCCGCCTCCTTCTCCTGGAAGAGCACCTTAGGAATATCAAAAGAGACAATGCATTTTAGTTGGAGGATTATAGAACTAATGGACAAAAGACTGACTGGAAAAGAAGGAGCATATAAAACATTGGATAATCTTACTGAACTTGTACAATCGACAATACCCTTACTGACCACTGGCTGAAAAGTACCGGGGCTTTAGATTAAAAGTTGTCAACTCAATTGAGTTTTTATCCTGTAGTTTAAGTTGCAAAAAATCTGATTTGGCATCAAACTTACTATAAAATTTTGCCCCTTGAATCTGTTTAATTAAATTTTCAGCAGAAGGAATAAAGAAACCATCAAATTTTGTATAGCTATTTAACTTTCTATAGTTTATAACTATTCTAGGCTTTCCTCGTTTTATCTCCGCATGATTCCTTACTAAAAAGGCTGGAGAAGAATGTGGACTGAAACTTTTTTTGTATAAGTTTTAATTTAAGTAATTCACCAATCTGTTTTGCAAATTCCTGTTTATCAGTAGGAGTAACCATGATACTATTTACTCAGACTTTTGAGCCTTTATAAATATCCATGAGTTCAATTTTACAGAATCTAGGTGCTTTATCAAACCATTTCAACGGATTGTCTGTATAGAGTGGTTCAAGCATCCCATGAATTATTTTTGTAAAATTATTTGTAACCGAAATATTGTATGTACAGATTTTATCATTTTGTGCAAAAATTTTGTCAATCATAAGAAGTGGTGGTGGAGTATTATCACAACGTTGTGCTGTATGTTGGAATTTATCAGCTAAAGGTACAATGAACAACGGAGTAAAAGAGTCATTGCAGTACTCGATCTCCATCGTTACATTACCCAGATCAAAAATATTGTACTTAGATTTTCTGTCTAGGATTTCTTTGTACTTTTTGTTTGTGATTAAACGAAGGTTCCCCAAACTCTCTTTCAATGGAAAACAATGTGGCGACTGTACTGGGGACCTCATTCTCCTCTGATGAGAAGGTCGTGAAGCATAAATAGATGGTAGCAGGTTCGCCCGATAACCTCCTCGACCACCCCGTCGACCCCCACGACCACGTCCTTTAAACTGTCCACGTCTGCCACCTGAATCTTCCTCCTTGGGTGGTTTGGTGCAAGTATACCTCAGATGGCCCACCTCCCTGCAGTTGTAACACTGTCGGGAGTCTCCCTTAGGTACTGCGCCGCCTGAATTGGTAATTGTCAGTGCTGTCTTCACTTCAGGAGGACTACATGTCCCTGCCTATAGCTTGATACGAGTCTCATCCTGGATCATGGCCAAGATAGCCTCCTCAAGTGTAGGAATCTTCGGTTGGGCTAGAAGTAGTACTGTCCTCTGAGCAAACACTACAGCAAGCCCCTTAAGAAACTTTATCGTCCTCTCCTGCAGACATATATGTCTCTCCTTACACTTTGGGTTCTCGCAGCTCGTCCGATCTGAGAAGTGATCATAATCCAACCACATATGCTCCAACTCCGTGGCATACTCCTATACCGTCTTCTCTCTCTGTACGGTGTCATCGATCTCCCCCTTGATCTGGAAAACCCTCAAGTTATTCCCTACACCATCGTAGGTTCTCCTCAACTTCTCTCACACGTCTTTCACCATCTCAAGACCATCCACTGTGGCGGCAATCGACTGGACTAAAGAATTGAGGAGCCAAATGTATACCACCATATGAGTGAACTTCCACTCGCCGCGTCCTGCCGAGCCCTCATCCGGCTATGTCTTCTCTCATGACAAGAAACCCTCCATCGTGACCAACTCAGGTAGGTGGTCGGTCCATCAAGCTTCAGATCGATGGATGGAAGCTCCAACTTCGCCAATGTTCATGTCGTGCTCTCACCAGCCAACAGTTTTATCAGCTTCATCAATGTTGCGACCTTCGTAGAGTCCAAATTCTTGATGATCTCCTCCATCGATCATCCTCTTCTCCTATCACCTCACACCCGTCCAACGATTCATGTTCATCTTCTTCGTCCTCTCCTAGATCCGATCATGTCTCTCCCCCATCAGATCTAGACTTTCGATGCCAATGTCTGGAATGACCCACGGGAGATGCCAGTAACCGCGGCAGAAGGCTCCGCGGGAGTCGCGGCTTCGCGGTGGTGGCGGCGGACGAGCGGTGCGACAACGGTGGTGGCGGACGGCGCGACAGCGGTGGTGGCGGATGGTGTGGCAGCGGTGGTGGCGGTTAGAGTTTGGGAGATGGTGGTTAGGGTTTGGGCTCTGATACCATGTAGAATATTTTAAAATAATTGTTATATTTTTTATTGATAATCTTTTGGTTATTTGTAGCCTTATAATCCTTCATCTTACATTAATACCCATTAAAATCTCATGTAGAATATTCTAATATTCCAACAAATATACCAAGAATATTCTAATATACCAACACCATCCAAGAAGCTTTCCTCGCCAGCATGGAGAGACCGAAGGATCTGGATGCAAATCCGGAGAGCAGGCCTTAGATACTTTCAGATCTTCATACAACGGCTCTCCTCTTCTCAGCCTCCTCCAGCCTGATGGGGGTCCCGAAGGATGTCCAGTCCCTTGAGGAAGTCCCTGTTGTACTATTTGGTGCATCACTGGTAGAAGCTTCAACTCCTTCCAATGCTGGAAGGAAAAAAATTCTTATTTTTTTTTTCTTTGAAAAATTATAATTTTTATTAATTTTTTTTCTCTGGTGTTTTGAGAGGTCAAAGAAATTGGAAGGAAAAGTTAATTTTCTATCATGGGAAAGTAAATCTTTGGTTGGATGGCAAACCACTTTCCCTCCTATTTTTCTTTACTATGGGAATCATTTTCTTTTCCTCATAATTTCTTTTGATACCCAAACATAGGAAATAAATTATTTTTCTCTCCCAATGCTAAAATTCTGCGAACCAAACAAGACCCAAATGTAAAACAATTCTGTGTTTTATCAGTAACACCTAAAACTTAAGACCATTTTTCTTTTTCCACTATTAAATTTTACTCAAGTCTGAGAGAAAAATGACCATTTGTATTTGTTTTTGGAGTTCATACCATTCTCTACTTACGGATGGTAATAATTGTCTCAAACTTATCAGGAAAAAAAATCTACAATTTCATATGTTACATGTATGGACCACCACTAAAAACGTGTCACGACCATATTTGTGATGATGACCATTTTTTTGTGATTTTCTTAATGAGTCCCTTCGGATATTCATACCCCTTCAGATATTCAATACCCGTATCCAATACAATACTAAACAATGACACTTATAAAAAAAATCTTCTTAATATTCTTTTGTGATGATGACCATTTTTTTAAAAATGGATCCATCCATTTAAGATGTTTATTTTTTGTTCTTTAAAATGTTCATCACTATACAATGTTATTCTTTATAAGTTATAAATTGTAAGTTCAAATCTTGAGCTTACAAATTATCACTTATAAGATAAGTACAAAAAAATATTGATAACCTTTAATAAATTAAAATATTACAAATATGTCCAAATAATCATAACCCTTCGTAAGTGGAAAACTTTTGCCCAAATAATTTTATCCTGCATTTTTTGCTGAGCATGTCAATTCAACCATAATATCCTTCATTAAAATTTTATTTTATTTTCTTCTTTGAAAATTAGATTAATTTTTGCTTAACAAGTTGAAAATTTTGAAGATTAGGATTTTAGGTTTGTTAATATTGAAGTTTTGATTGGTGACATCATGTTGATAAATATATATATATATATATATATATATATATATATATATATATATACTACTGAATTTGTGTTTAAAATAATATCATACAATTTGAGAATAAAATAGTTAATTTATACATTTATAATGTAATTTAAAGTGATAAAAAAAATCAAACAACAACACTTTGAAGTGTACTATATAGTTATGAAAAATATATGTGTACTTTAAGGTGTAGCACCCGTTAAATCTTATCTAAATCTACTTTCATGGAAAAAATGACTCGAACTCAAGTAAGATTAAGTTTAATATTACTTATTTTGTATGATTTTCTAAAATAATCTAGTTTATCTTTTAGGCAACAATTTTTTCTCCCTTATTATTATTATTATTATTATTATTATTATTATTATTATTATTATTATTTTTCTTTTTGGTTTATGATGAGACTAATTTGGGATTGGATGAGGACCAAAGAAGCCGATCACCCCCAAAAAGTCAACCAAAGACAAAATGAAAGAATAACAACCTAAGAAGACCACTGTACAATCTTTCCTTACATAAGACCTATAGATTCTCTCTTGAAGAGCTACAAACAACCAAACCAATGCCATAAAATAACAAACTATGAGCGTTTCCAAACCCATTGGCCGTTTCCAAAACCCCTTCCCTCCCCTCTCCTCTCAAAATCTGAGAAAACCCATAGTAATTTTTTTTCTCGGAAGGAATGACCAGGACAAGAACCAAGCTCATCTTCGGGCTAACCATTCTGGTTGCCACTCTCATGATCATAGGTGGGGCTTTCCTTCTACTCCAATTTTCCAGCTTAATTCTTTCATGGGCACTCTTTATTTCATGTTTAATTACCTGTTAGAGGAGGAAGTTTGAATCTTTTTGATGCTAACGCTGCGAAAATCTGTGGAAATTGTTGACAGATTGAGGAACTTTGTGGAAATTTATTGGCATCAGTTGAAATTGACGTATTTAGGAACGCCCATGACATCAAAACATCAACTTTTCTTTTTTGTATGTTTACTTGGTTGTTAGATGAAAAAGCTGGAATCTTTTTTATGCTAACATTGAAAATATCTGTGGAGAATGTTGATAGATTCATGAATTTGTGGAAATTTATGGGTACCAGTTGAAATTGATGTATTCAGGAATCCCCATGACATCGACATACCAACTTTTTTATGCTTACTTGGTTGTTAGATGAAAAAATTAGATTTTTTTTTTTGTTACATTGTAAATATCTGTGGGGAATGGACATTGAAGAATGTGGAAATCTATTGGTATCATTTATATATGGAAGTATTTTTATAGGATTGCTCTTTATGCAGTTGAGATTGATGTATTTTGGAATATCCATGAGATTAAGCATCAAAATTTGTAACTTATAATCTTTTTAATGATAAAATTGAAGATATCTGCAGATAATGTTGATAGATTGATAAATTTGGGAATTTTGGTAACAAAAGGAAACAAGGTTGTATGTGTAAAATATTTGTAGGATTGATCTTGTTGAATTTGGAATTGATGTGTTGCCCATGCCATTAAACTACCACTTTTATGTTTCGTTAGTTTGTAGATAGTAAATTTATAATCTTTTTTATGCTAACACTGCAAAAATATGTTGAGAAAGTGGATAGATAGATGAATTTCTGAAAGTTTATGGTATAGGAAGGAAATAATGTTATATGTGATTATTAGTTCATTTATATGTTGAAAATATTTGTAGGATTGCTCTTGGGGATACCCATGTTGGTCATAGATGATAGATGGGTTGTCGACAAGCTTGGGAATTTTTATATGTAAGTCAGTAAGTGTAATGGGAGGGAATAAAAGTTCATGTGATTAGCATTCAATCACTATGCAACTCATCTCATCTCTGGTATGAAAAGTGGAAACTGTTTGTTGGCTGCTCTGGTGTATCCAAGATATATAGGAATACCCATGACAAATTAGTTTGTTTGCAAAATATAGATATTCCTGAAGCTAAAAAATAAAACGTCTGTGAAGAATGTTGGTATTGTATAGGCAAGTGGGGGATAGATGAGTGGTGGCTTATTGTTTTTTTTTTTTTTTGGAAATGTGTGAGTAACAACCCGAAGAATAAGGTTATATATTACTAATAATGCATTTTTGTGCAACATATCCCAGGCGTGAGATATGAGTCGAGGTTCAATGTAGGCGTGGCCCGACCCGGCCCGATGTTGACCCTGTTTGACTAGGTTCGTTTCGGCCAGGGCAGCCTGGTCAAGAACACCGGTTCAGACCGTGAACCAACAAACCCAAACCAAGTCCGAGGTTTGAGTCGGTCCGGGCTGTATCCCGGTTGTCCCGATTTATTAAAATAGACCCCTTGCCTTGGATTGGACATGATTTATTTTAAGGTTTGCAGTATCGAAATCGGTATCGAACCCTTTATATGAGTATCGGGATCGGCAATATCGACAGTATTGGCGGTTTCAGATCAGAGTATTAATTTTTTGATATCGAAAATCAATTATGTATTAATAAATTATTAAAAATTTAGAAAAATATTTTATACTTTTAGGCATAATTTTAAATATTTTCTGTGTTATTTGTTAGTAATTTTGGAACTGAATGAAAGACTAGTCACCTTTTTCGATTGGTTTATCTGCGATAGATAAGTTTTCTCCTTTTACATGATTTTACAATCTTATGCTTTTACTCTCTTGCTGATTATTCTTTTTCGTTTATTTTTTTGCCGAATTGATCGAAAAAGAGACCCCAAATGTCGACATCGATTAGTATCGGTATCAATTGGTATCGTATCGGGACATGCCAAATCGTATCGGTATAGGCTTAATAATGGATGATACTGCAAACTATGGTTTATTTGTGTGTGTGTGTATATATATATATATATATATATATATATATATATATATATATATATATATATATAAGTTTTGTTAGGGTCTTATGGCTAGCTGGTAAGGAGTTTGAGTTTTCTTAATAGGGAGGTTCAAGTTCGATCCTGGCAACCTCATATTTAAGTTTTTCTAATTATCTATGTATATATGGACTAGGCCTTCGAGCCTAAAGGAGATAACTCGGCCTGACCCAGTTGTGAGAGTGGTCCAGTCCTGGCATGATCTCGGGAATGGAAATCCATCCCAACCCGATTGAGAAGTGAGTCAGCTCAGGTCCTGTCAAAGTCCGACTGACCCAGCCTCTGTTTGAAAAGGCTAGTTTACTGATCGCCTAACACATATTGCACCATGAGATTTGAGTATCAATGTAGGTTGTTATATATATATATATATATATATATATATATATATATATATATATATATAGGCAGGACTGCCTGCAAACTGGCCCAGGACTAACCCGGTCAAACCATAGCTGGGCTAGCCAGGCCCCGTCAAAGTTCGGGACCGACCCAACCCACTTTCCATCCGGGTCGGGTTGGGTTTCCATTCCCCATACCCGGGTCCGGCTCGAACTGCTCTCCCAACCGGGTCGGGCCGAGTTTTCTCCTTCAGACACTTTGGCTGAGCCCGATCAAAGCTCGGTCCATATTTTAATATATAGATAATTACAAAAATTTACATATGAGGTTGCTAGGAATCGAACTTGAACCTCCCTATTAGAAAAACTCAACTCCTTACCACCTAACCATAAGACCCTAATATATATATATATATATATATATATATATATATAGGTAAACGAGACATGAGTCATAGTGCTCATATTCCTACATGAGCCATGCACATGTGGACCAATAGGAATAGACTCCTACATCCCATGTACACCCATGTGCACTGGTACACTCTATTCTTATTGGTTAACATGTGCATGGCTCATATCCCGTTTACCATATATATATATATAAACGAAATTAGGTAGGATTTGACTGCCCACCACTCTTACATCACTACAGCCAACATTCTCTCAACTACTAAGTATTTCTTATAGACTCTTAGTTAAACTGAATTTTTTTTATTCCATATGGTTGCCCGTGCGTTATCCCGCACAACCTAGACTTCTCCATGTCTTTTATGCATGGCTCTTTCCTTTGAAGACAAGAACTCTTCCTCCTGCAAAAGTTTCAACCTGTGGTCGTTCTACCTTGGTTAGTTGGCAGGCCTAACAATATCCTCCTCTTCCTAGTTTGCCTAATAAGAAGGCTCATCATTGCCCTCCTCGGGAACATCAGTAGAACTTTCAGAGGGACACCATCTTTTGGAATTATGTCATATTCCGACCTTTGAAGGGAGCTCTTGAATTGAGGTGTCTGATTCTCATTCTGATTATGCCGTCAGGCCTGACCTAGTAGGGTCAGATTGGACTACCGGACCAGACAGAGGGGGACTGGGTCCCCCAGTACCAGTGGGAGTTCACCCTATTATCTTCATTGCATGGGTTAGACAAGTTATATGGGTGAACTATATAGGGGTCGAATCATCTCTAATTTCGTTCCATTTCGGGCTATTTACACGGCCGTTGGAGTTGACCTAAGTAAACAACCCGGATCCCGGAACCTTAGGTGAGTCATTTGAGTGAATGAAACTTGGATTTGTCTCCGTCACCGTACATGGAGGCTGACCTTGGACATCAATCTCCTTCGTGCGCTCGCGAAGAACTTCTATCAACTCCTGAGGAAGGGATTCTCCCGATGGGTCTGGGAAGTAGATTTCCTTGTGTCCGAGACATCAACAAGCATAGCACTTTGGTGGGGACCATTCGTGCACTACCGGTAAAGTCAAGCGTTGTCTCTCAACGCACTGACACCTCCTTTGGAAGGGACAACACTTCTGAGACTTTGATAAGGACCCACGCGAAGGCAAGCCGTTTGGGGTGTGCTATAGACGTCCATCTAGAGAGATTACAATTACGCTAGCTAGCTTTCGAAGAGCTGACTCATTCCATAAATATAGTGGAAGTTTCGGAAACTAAACCCAGCTAGGTACTGCTGCAAACAGGTCTCTCTTTATGGAGATCTGCGGATCCCATCGCTTGATAACGATGAGTTGTCCATCGAACATCTTGGGACCACCGCAAGGACATTCTCCAAGTCATCTTACTATGGAAAAATAGATGAAGAAGAATATGTTTTCGCAAGAAAACACCTCCACGTTCCTTAACGGACGCCAAACTCGCCTAACAAACGTGGAGAGGAAGGGGTAAGCCGGTCAAGGTACCACCACAAAAAGGATCATCGTTATGCTCCATTCGGCAAAGGAATCTGCGACCGAGATATCCGTCGTGCAGACGCCTTCCAGGACTATCGGTTCTTCATAGCCTAGCTTGTCCGACGTGCGAACACCTTCCACAAGAATGTCGGTTCTTCAAAGCCTAGCCTAAGATCATCTCCAACCTTCATTGGTGTGCAAAGTAAAGCCCAAATCGTCGGTTTGGTCTTAGAGAAGGTCCGAACTCCGCTATTTATAGAGGAGACACTCATCTTCAAGGAGACACTCATCTTCAATGGTCGTTGTTGTTCAAGTAGCATGGGGTGATGCTGCTTGTGAGCTGGCTCTGCCGTAGGTGTCCTGTAGTTCCATGGGCGCGGGTCGAAACCCCTCCCATTGCAAGGAGCAGTCCCCAACACGTGCACTTCACGAGGCTGTCGTGGACCAAAATCCGAGCCTCGATTTGTCATCGTTAGGGGAAGCACCTCCCTTTTGTTGCTGTCATCGTTTCTTCTGGGAGGACAATCCTGAGGTAGCGTCTCTCGACTTGTCTTTGTTAGGGGAAGCACCTCCCTTTGTCACTATAGACTATAGTCAAGTCGTCTGTTGATCCGTTGCCTAGCCTAACCCCCCATCGCTATTAGGGATAGAGATCTCCCTATTAACATCGCTGCCACTCTCGTGTTTGCCGCAGCCGCAGGGTTTAGGATCTCCGCTCTTAAGCATCTCCAATGTTTTTCGAAATAGTAGCCGTTGGATTATCTTTTTTGACTGTTCAGATTAGATCAAAATTTTCTTACGAGATTTTGATCTAATCTGAATCGTATAAAAGGATAATCCAATGGCTGCTATTTCAGAAAACATGTAGGAATGTCTAAGAGTGGGAATCCCAATACTTCCCCCCAACCCCCCCCCCCCCCCCCCCCCCCCCCTCGCCCTCCCCCTCCACACCACTACCACACACACACAGGAAAAAAAAATATACACACACACAGGAAAAAAAAATATACACACCCGGATTAGCTCAAACCGTGTTCTAGGTGGATTTGGGTTTTTGGTTCACGGCCAGGCCCAGATCGATGTTCTTGAGCGGGCTGGTCCAGACCGAACCCAGTCAACACCGGCCCGGCCCTATATTGCACCTTGACCTTGGCATGTAGACACCCATAGGTTGTGAAACTTATATGGTTTCTCTTGGGTGCAGTTCATATTGAAATATAGGGATACCCATGATATCAAAGCATCCAATGGTTGAGAATTTGTAGGGTTGCATTCTCTTGCTGCAGTTGATCTGATGTATTTACGAATACCCTTGACATTAAAACATCAATTGGTTGTGAAACTAGTGGTGTTTCTAAATCATGTATTTAGCGATAGACATGACATTAAAACATCAAATGATTATGAAACTTTTAGGGTTCTCCTTGTGCAGCTGGAACATATATATATATTTGGGAATGCCTCTTCTCAGCAATTAAAACATCAATTGGCTGTGAAATTCGTAAGGTTTCTTTTGGTGCAGTTCAAACTGATGTTTCTCAGAATACTGATGACACTGAAACACAATTCGTTGTAATTTGTGGTTTTGCCTTGGTGCACAGGAACCTGATTTATTTGATAACTGTTAAGAATCTTCAAGTTTATTATGCATGTAAAGTTCAATGGACTATCATACATGCAATTTAATAATAGACAAATATAGTACTTTTTAAAAGATTCATCGTGAAGTCCTAGAGAGTTGATTGTTGTTAATGCTTGCAGGTTCATTATTTCAGTTAGCAATTATCCACCAATTGGAGGAATCATCTGGTAAATGTTTTCTACCATCAAATTGTTACTACTTAATTGGTTGAGATACGCTTATTTATTTTGGCGTTGTCATCCGTCTATGCATTTTCATAATCCTGAACTATTTCCCATGCAAATGAGTTGTGGGTCAAATCTGAGGGCAATTGTTAATTTTGATTGCTTCTTACCGAATAAGATAATTGATGTAAACCTCTGGTCAAATCTGAGTTAAGAAAAATATGATGGCCCAGGAAACTAAACAAAGAGGGGATCGCCAATAAGTCAAGGGCCAGTTGTTCGGAAAGAAACTACCTTATCGGTCTTGTAATCAACACACCAAAAGTAGGGCCCTCCAAGATTCTTCTCGAATATATATATATATATATATATATATATATATATATATATATATATATATATCCGGATCAAGAGTCCCGTTTATAAAACCCCCAAAACTCCCGTATTTTCTAGCCGTTGGATCGTCTTTAAGTCATCTAATCTTGACCGTTGATTTGATCAACGGTCAAGATTAGATGACTTAAAACACCATCCAACGGACCACAGTGACGGGACTTTTTGGGGGCTATATATATATATATATATATATATATATATATATATATATATATATATATATATATATAGGGATGTCGGATCAGATCGAGTACATCTCCAACTTTCGGAGGAGAAGTACACGGTGGTTCAGACAAGCACACATTAGGTTGTCAGCCAGTGTATGGCACGTCTGGAGAGATAGGAACAAGAAAATATTTGAAGAGTTGAGCACGGCTCAAATTGGGATCCTGCATAATATAAAATATGATGTCAATTGTATGATCTAAAGTTGTGATGGAGGTGTAACAATTCCATATCACAATATATATATATATATATATATATATATATATATATATATATATATATATATAATGCGACAATAGAAAGAAAAATTAAAACAAATTAAAGAAAATAATTAACACCCAAACCAAAAACTCAATAATTATAAATAAGAATTACAATCACTCATAATCCTCACTAAACCCACTAAGAACCCCAAAAATCCTACATCTTTACTCTCTTTTTTCAAAAGAGACCTATATTTATAGCCTAAAACTATAGCCCAAAACAAAACCTAGACACTTCGACCACTTCCCTTAGCATATCGACACCAAACTCCAGGCCACTACAATCGTTCCTCTCGCAGGCATAATCTTTCAACGTAACCACCAAACACCATAATCTTAATAACCAATAAATAGAATCTTCATTATCACCATAAGCAAAAAAATGCCGTCATCACCGTAAGCAACAAATATTATCCAAACCAAAAACATCAGAAGCAGAAGCGGAAAAAAAAACAATTCCACTTTCAACAAAACTTGGACACTTTTTCTTGTTCTTTTTCTTTCTCTACCTTGAACGGAATTGACTTCGCAGGGGCCTTGTGACAATCATGATCACCTTTTCCACAATCATCTTTGGAACTCCTTTACTCATCGTTGTTGCATAACTGCTGCATTGAATCTCGAGCCTCAACCTGATGCCAATTTGGTTCGGCAAAAGATGCGGCAACAGAAAAAAAAAGGTAACAGAATAAAGGGAAAAAATAATTAACAATCAAAACAAAAAATATATAATGATAAATAAGTAAGAAATACAATCACTTATAATCCTCACCAAACACTCGATTACCCCCAAACATCTACATCCTCTATTTTTATCAAAGGAGACCTATATTTCTAGCCTAAAACCAAACTCTAAAACAAATCCTAGCCATCCAATATTTCATAAACGCTAAGAAATTAATCCTAATCTAGATCTAAACATACTTTAGTTATTCCATTACACGACTTTAAAATATTTGTTGTTTGTTAGCATCTATCTTTTTCTTAGTGTTGATTGCCCTTGATTATTTACAAACCTCATTGTGTGTGTAAAGTTTGAGAACAATTTCCTTTTGTTCTATAAATTAGGATATCTGATTAGTATATCTTGAAATGTCATCTCTGGTTGTTTGATCATGATGATGATGATGATGTTCTAGAAATGGAGTTTGATATTTCCAGCTACTTATGCACCATTGAAATAATAATGAATTGAACACTTCTGCTGATTGCAGGTAATTCTCACTGGAAGAATGACAAAGAGGCAATTGCGCTTCGTCTTGGATTTGTATGCCCTAGTTCTTTGTGCTTATTGGCATAATCTCTATGCATATATTTCATTCTTTTCTCTCAAATATGACCCATCTGTCCAAGTATGTTTTCTCCATATATATTTATTATGTTGGACTGCTACTATAGTTGTTGTGTTTACTTAAGTCTTAATTTATCTCTATTTTCTTTCCGTTCTATACATTTCAGTACAAATTATGATGAAGTTGTCTTGAGGAGTAGTCAATAATTTATAAAATACCATTTATTCAAGTTGTTCATATTCATATAACGGCAAGCTAATAACTTCAGGATTGGTGTAATATAGCCCCGGATTTGCTTAAGTTTGGATAATATATCTATTGTATTAATTTTCCCATTTCCCTACCCTCTTCTGCTCTCTTTCTGACATTTAAAGCTAATGAATTGGCCTTGTTAAATGCTATCATCAGCATGATGTGCTGGCTCTTTGTAAGTAAGTTAGATTATTTGGCTTATGTTAGAGTTATTTTATTTTGTTATTTTTCATATGAGGGTATAATAGTAACTGTGGGTGTATTGCATATCAATATAAATAGACATGAGATGCAACATAGGGTTTAAGGCCCTTGCAATCTCCTTTCTCATATTCTCTTTTCTCCTACTTCCCCTTCTCCTCTCCTACTTTTCATGATTCGCCGTTCGTCGTTCGTTGTTCGTGGTCGTTCGTGGTTCGTTTATGAGATCTAGGGTTTCTACAGATCTTCGTTGGTTATTCGTCGTCGGTTGAGGTTCATTGTGAGATCTAGGATTTCAAAGATCTCGTCTTTCTGTTGCATCTGCAAGTATGGTGGGGACCGAATCTTCTAGCGAGATTAATAGTGGTGGTGGTAGCGGAGGTGGTTCTCCTTTTACTGTTATTCATAATGATGAATTGGGAAAGTCAATTATAGCGGTGAAACTCAATGGTGCGAACTACCTTGCCTGGTCCAAGTCTATCAAAGTGGTGTTAAGGGCGAAGAAGAAGTTGAAGTTTTTGACGGAAGAACCCCTGTCTGAAACTTCTGCTGAGTATGAAGATTGGATGAGTGCAGATGCATACGTTATGTCGTGGTTGTGGCATAGTATGGAACCACATATCGCTGCTAATGTTCAGTGGTGTGAATCAAGCAAACAAATTTGGGCATCTCTGGAAGAATCATATTCGCAGAAACGAAACGTTGTCCGTATCTATGAGTTGTACGAGTTATTGTTCAATACAAAGCAAAATGGGAAGCCTGTGAATGAATATCCGGCTTCAAAGAAGGCTTTGTGGGAGGAACTGCTTCAATATCATCCTGTTACTACTGATTTGAAGGAAGCTCGCAGACAGAAGGAAGAGTTTCATATTTCACTTATCCTAGCCGGCTTGGATCCTGCGCTCGAACCTTATAAAGCTCAAATCCTTGCTGGAGAGCAGTTACCTACGTGGCAGATATTTTCTCCCGTCTCAATCGTTCCTTTCTGGGACAGAGTTCTGTGGTGCCGAGTACTGACTCTTCTGCCCTAGTTTCTAGTGTTGTTGGTCGTGGTGGTGGACGTGGCGGTAGAGATGGTGGTCGTAGTTTTGGTCGAGGAGGCCGTTGTGGTAGAGACAATGGTCGTAGTGGTGGCCGCGGTGGTGGTGGTGGCCGTGGTCAACCACGGAAGTGTAACTATTGTGGAATGCTCGGTCATGTAGAAGACTACTGTTGGGACAAGTGGGGCAAACCAGAATATGCACATCAAGTGCATGCTGAAAATATGCAGTCCCAGGTCACCACTTCTGCTCCCAGAGATGATACTTCGGGTTTCAATCATACTTCAACTTCCGATACCTCATCTCCATTTCAACAGATCCTCCAGAAGTTGAACGCGCTTGCTAGTACCACCTCTCAACCTACTGCAACCATGGCACATATAGATAATCCTGCTTTTGTGGCAACCCAGTCACCATCCACCTCTTGGGTCATCGACTCAGGAGCAAGCTCTCACATATCTGGTATAACATTTATCTTTCATAATCGTAGTTCCATGAAACATAATATTTTCTTGGCTGATGGATCTACTCGTCCTGTGCTTGGAAAATGTGTCATTCACCCTACTCAATCACTATCATTATTTGATTCATTATATGTGCCTAATTTTCCATTTAATTTGTTATCTGTGAGCCAGTTAACCAAATCTCTTCAATGTTCTGTGACATTTTTTCCAAATTCGTGTGTTTTTCAGGACCTCAGGACGAAGAAGATGATTGGTTCGGGGCATGAAAAAGATGGACTGTACTACTTGGATCTACCTGGAAAAGCCTTCACTTCTGTTTCTACTTCTCCGTTGCAGTGGCATTATCGTTTGGGACATCTGTCTTTGGCTAAGTTGCGTCAAGTTGTTCCTAGTTTGAGTCATGTTTCTAGTCTTGAATGTGAGGCTTGTCAGTTAGGCAAGCATCACCGTAGTTCCTTTCCTCGTCGTAGTGAGAGTCGTCAATTAGAGTCTTTTGATCTTGTTCATTCTGATATTTGGGGTCCGTCTAGAGTTAAAAGTTCGAAATGATTTCAGTATTTTGTTATTTTTATTGATGATTATTCCAGAATGACTTGGTGTTATTTAATGAAAGAAAGATCTGAGTTTCCAAATGTGTTATCTGTCTTTTATAATGAAGTCTATGTTCAGTTTAATAAACGTATCAAAATTTTGCGTTCTGATAATGCTTTGGAGTATACTCAATCTTCTGTGAACAGTTTCTGTGTTGATCGTGGTATGATTCATCAAACCAGTTGTGTCCACACCTCTCAACAAAATGGTATAACCGAATGCAAGCATCGACACATTTTAGATGTGGCTCGAACTCTCATGTTCAATATGCATGTCCCTAAATAGTATTGGGCAGATGCCGTTCTTACTGCATGTTATCTTATTAATCGCATGCCATCATCTGTATTAAATAACAAAGTTTCATTTACCATATTACATACAGATGTCGCACCCTTTTCCTTATCTCCTCGAGTGTTTGGGTATGTCGCTTTTATTCATAACTTGGAACCTAATCGAGATAAGTTGGCTCCTAGATCTCTGAAGTGTGTCTTTCTTGGTTATCCCCGTACTCAAAAAGGTTATTGTTGTTACAGTCCACAGTCACTCAAATATTATGTCAGTGCGGATGTTACATTCTTTGAGTCTACCCCTTTCTTTCCTTCAGGAGACCGTTGTATTCCTTTTACAACAGATTTGATATCTTTCATACCACTTCCGGTCATTCCTGAATCAATTTCTGTCTCCATTCCCCATTTACAGGTTTATCAGAGATCCAAGGACAGGCCAGTGGTTCTGCAAAATTCAGCCTTCAACCAATCATCTTCCGTGCCTGAGGTTCTGCTCCCATCACCACAGATCCAGATGATCTTCCTATTGCTCTCAGAAAAAGACAACGCCTTTGTACCACAAAGAATAAGCATCACATTTCTAACTATGTTTCATTACACCGTGCTTCATCATCTTTTCATGTATTTGTTGTTTCATTGTCTTCTACTTTTATTCCCAAAACTTACAAGCAGGCTATGTTATCTTCTGGTTGGAAAAGTGCAATGGATGATGAGATGTATGCTTTACATCAAAATCAGACTTAGGAGCTTACATCACTTCCTGTTGGAAAACAAACAGTGGGTTGTAGATGTGTGTACACTGTTAAGTATCACCCTGATGGTTCTGTTGAGCGCCTCAAGGCACGGTTGGTTGCCAAAGGGTATACTCAGACATATGGCGTGGATTATATGGAGACTTTCTCTCCAGTGGCTCGGCTGAATTCAGTTCGAATTCTTATTTCTGTGGCGGTTAATCACCAATGGCCTATATATCAGCTGGACATAAAGAATGATTTCTTGCATGGTGACTTACAGGAGGAGGTTTATATGGATCAACTACCGGGATATGTTGTAGCAGGAAATAAAAGACTCGTATGTCGATTGAAGAAAGCATTATATGGACTGAAACAGTCACCTCGTGCTTGGTTTGACAAGTTCAGTTCAGTTCTCATTCAGTATGGCTTTCGGCGTACCACATCAGATCATTCAGTATTTTGCCATTCTTTCTCAGCAGGTATTATCGTGTTGATTGTTTATGTTGATGATATCATTATATCTGGGAGTGATCATGCTGGAATTGTGGATTTGAAGGCCTACCTTAGTCGTCAGTTTCATACTAAGGATTTGGGTCTTCTTCGATATTTTCTTGGAATCGAGGTTGCTCGATCTAAGAAAGGTGTGTATCTGTCACAACGCAAGTATGTTCTAGACTTGCTCTCCGAGACTGGGATGTTGGAGTGTCGGCCAGTTGAGACTCCTATGGATTATCATGACAAGCTTGATGCTGACAGGGGAGAGTTATTTGAGAATATTGGATATTATAGACGTCTGGTTGGCAAACTTATATATCTTACTGTTACTCGACCAGACATCACATATGCAGTTGGAGTAGTTAGTTTATGCATGCCCCTCGGCAACCACATTGGGAGGCTATCTTTCGCATTCTTCGATACTTGAAGGGTGCACCTGGAAAGGATTTGTTGTACAAACCTTCCCAGTTGCTTACGGTGACTGGGTTCAGTGATGCTGATTGGGCAGGCAGTCGCAGTGATAGGTCTACTTCTGGCTATTGTACGTTTGTGGGTGGCAATCTTGTCACGTGGCGTAGTAAGAAGCAGAATGTTGTAGCTTGTTCTAGTGCAGAGGCCGAGTATCGTGCGATGGCTCATACAGGTTCTGAGATGATGTGGGTGCAGTCTCTTCTTCATGAAATGGGAATCATGGTTCCTATTCCGATGGAGATGTATTGTGATAATCAGTCGGCAATGTTTATCGCAAGTAATCCGGTGTTTCATGAGCGCACGAAGCATATCGAGGTAGATTGTCATTTTGTTCGTGATTTGTTGCTGAAGAAACAGATTGTCACTCCTTATGTTCGGTCAGAGGATCAATTAGGTGATATCCTCACCAAACCACTTGCTCGTGGTCCATTTTCTGATTTATGTAGCAAGCTGGGCATGTCTGATCTATATGCTCCTGCTTGAGGGAGGGTGTTAGAGTTATTTTATTTTGTTATTTTTCATATGAGGGTATAATAGTAATTGTGGGTGTATTGCATATCAATATAAATAGACATGAGATGCAATCTAGGGTTTAAGGCCCTTGCAATCTCCTTTCTCATATTCTCTTTTCTCCTACTTCCCCTTCTCCTCTCCATCTCCAGACTACTGCTTAGACCTTTTTCAACCTGATAAAGGAAGGACATCTTGAATTTTGTTTATTGTCATATATTATTCTTTTTCTTTGTAAACTGTGAATATGATGCACTTAATCATGACTAATGAAACTTATAGAGCTTTTCCATGACCTGGTCCAACCACTAAACATTTAGAACAAAAAAACTTCCAAGGGATAGTTGCTGAGTTGCTTATAGTGGACTCCTCACAACCTGTGTTTTCTTATCTGTCTCTTTGTTCGTTATCTTTATGCTTGTTTTCATTTAGCTTGACTTTTTTTAAATACATGGCATTTGTGTTTGTATATACACAGTAATTGTGTACAGGACTTAAATCTATTATCGCACTAGGCTTTTGCACTTCTGTAAATTGTATTTTTTATAAAGAACCAAGTGATACTTCCTTTTACTTCTGGTGAACTGGTATTTGGAAGTCATTGGGCACATCCTTCATGCTAATAAGGATCCAACGGTCTTATCAGCAACAACAAAGCATTTACATATCTGATCTAATTTGTTACTTGGATATTTATTGTTAAATGGCATGAAGTTCCTTCAGTGTTCTACAGTTCCACTCGACAAATGGAACCCCTTTCGGCATCATGTTTTTCAAAATTAGGTTCCAATTGTCAACCTTGTCAGAACTGTTAATAAGACAATAGGAACAGATTAAAGAATACTCTGGTGAAAGGGAATAAGGTGTCATCTTTTGTGGTGGTTTGCAGGCAGTGATAACTTTGAGGTGAGCAGCTTTGGTGTTGGCAAGGTGGCAGTTTGGGGGTTAGAGAAAGAGTTGGGAAAATAGTTGTATGTGGAGAAGCAGAGTTGAATGATCCAGCCAGCTCCATGTTGGATTTCTGACCATTGTTGCTAGCAGTGGATCATCCATTGTAACCATCAAATTACCTGCCCCTGGAGATTTTTCAGGAAGCACTTATGTGGTGGTGATGTGGGCCACGGTAGCCCAACCTTCACTTGGAGAGGACAGAGTGCTTTCCAGTGCCCTAGGGCAAGGTGGAAGATGGCAAGACTTGGGCACCAGTCATCCATGTAACCCAAGACTCCAAAGTGGAAGCTGGATCCTTCCTAGATAGGCTAGTACATCTATATGAAGCCACCAGACATGGCGTTCTTTTGAAGGGTCTGTCCTCATCTTGAGTTAGATGAGAGTCGAGCCTTTCTGGGAAATGACATTGACCAGGATCTAGCTTTCTGCTATGGGCCTTTAAGAAAGGTGGGGAGGAGAGGGGAGAAGAAGTCTGGTGGAGAGAGTAGGCAGTTTAAGGGGGTTGGGTCGGAGGGAATAATGAGACGGGGGTATGCGGGGAGTGAGAAAGTTCTCACTTCTTTGATCAAAAGTGTTGTCAATGTTAACCTATTCCACAGCTTCAGTAGTTCATGGATGAGAACCTTTTGAGAAGACACGCTGTCAGTGTTGCTTTATTGTGTAGACACTCAAAGTGACCCATCACCCATCTGATGTGTGGTTAGAAAATGAAAACTTGAGATCAGATCCGTCTTCTAATGGAGGCTTTTCTTTTCTTCTGTGTGTGCGTGCACATAGGGAATCTTATAATCTGATTTGGGGAAATTATATTATTGGCATTCAAATTGCCAATAATTTTAGGATTGTGATCCACAAAAAGGAAGTTTCATGAGATTTTTAGATTCAAAGTCCAATACTAATTGCTAGCACAATTACTGAATTTGGTGCCTTCATGTGAGAGGACAAGTAATAAAGAGGACATGGCAATAAACCTATATTCAAATATTAGAATTTTCTTTTTCAAGCCTACACAATCTGTGGAATCTGTGTGCCTGATGTTAAGAAGGAAAATAACTTGGATACATTTTTTTATTTTGCAGGAACTTTTATTTGCAACGTATGTTTGAAATCCTAGTAATCATTTTATAAATCATCTTTGCCTATATTTTCTTGAGTCTAACAAATGGGGAATATATGACAAAATTGGTAGTGAGATTGTAATCATATGCAATAAAAGATGGTTACAAGCTCTTTCTTGTTTGCTCTCAGGAGTACCGTATATAACTCAACTCCATCTATAAATGCATGTGTATTTTGTAAATGGCACCTACATGTTGCCAGTAGGAAATTACGATGTCTGACGCTTGCATCTGTATCACATGGGAGTTTCATGTTATCAGCTATTTTGTTGTTAACGCTATAACCCTCCCCATGTCCCATAGTTTCATATGCTAAACTTCACAACTAATTATGAGTTGGAGGCTACCTGTGGTATAGTGACTTGCTCTATCACTTGAAATTAATGGATAAATAGTGCTCTTTGGAAAAGAATCTTGCTATTTGATTCCTACTACTATTACTACTTTTGTATGCATTGCTTTTTCGAATGACACTGGCTACACCTTGGTTCTGCATCAGATACTTTTTCAGAAGTTATGTTCTCAACTTCAAAGTTTTCATCAACAACATCATGATCATATATATAACTTTTCCTAAATTACAAATATGGTTTTGTGTGCTTATCAATTACCCTTTGTTTATGTTTGTTCAAGATAGGTCAAGCCTGAAATACTTAGCTGGTCACCAAGAATAATTCTTCTCCGGAACTTCTTAAGCTCTGAGGTATAACTCTATCTTCTGAAGGATGATTCTCTTTATCTTCAAATTCTTTGAGGGAGAATACAAGATTGCTGGGCTTTACTTGTGGAAAAATATGGTATTTGATGTAGCAGATTTGTATTGTTTTATTGTGAAAGATGGTTAACTTTTCTTTGGATGGTGGCTTCAGTGCAGGTCTTAAAAGTAGTATCATATCCTATCTTTATTTATTTAGTTTGGATTTTTTACTGTATGAAGAACCTATCTAATGACCTTTATCAACAATGACCCTTTTATCAACGATATTAATCTTCAAGTACTTATAAATAAGAGATACAGTGTTACCAGAGATGTTGTGCTACAACTTTTACATCTTTGTGTATAGAATAGGAAAACAAAGAAAATCTTTTGTTTACAGCAACTAGATGTAGTAATCTACTATATTCTAGGTAGTACATCCATGGACACTGGAAGAGGATATGACACAATATAGACAGTGACGTGATGACTTAAAAACAGTTATATTGCAATATGTAGATTTATGTAAAACATGCAATACTTGTCTTAATTACCTAATTCTTTGGTTCAGGATTCTTGGACAACTTCCGTTCTCGTAGTTTTTTTATTATCTATTCATAAATCTAAAAGGTGACGATGAGGATAATTTTAGTACATACCTTCAATAAGGTTCAATTTTTATTTTATTAAGAAATAGTTAAGAACAGTGAGGCTCTAGAAACATCACACGAATGGCTCATGTTTTTTAATTTCCTGTAATTCCAGAATTGTTGCATTGTCCAACATATTTATTTTACTGTTATTTTCATGTCTGAATTAATTTCCATGTTTATTTAAATCAAAAGTTTTATATCCTTTGGGTCAAATATTTCATCATGCATGTGCTGGGATCAGATGGTAAATTTAAAATATTAAGTAATAAACACTTGCAGGAATGTGATTTTCTCAGAGCGATTGCCCGGCCACGTCTTCATATCTCCACTGTTGTAGATACCAAAACAGGGAAGGCAAGTTCCCATATGCAATAACATCTCTTTCTTTGCTCAGACAATTTGAATCTATTTTAGCACATTTGAAAGCTTGTCAAGTTGCAAAAGTAGAATTACCTAGAACAGAGTGGGGGTATCCTAAAGTGCATCTGGGTTCTGAATGGTCATCATTCAACTGATAGACCTATGATTATCAGGACCATAAACATAAATTGCTACTGGAATGTGGGAATTTATTAAAAGAATGTTCTTAGTTCAAAATAATCTTAGCATACATGACAAGGGGCAGTATCGGTGTTTTAATTTTATGATGAGAGTAGTTCATAAAAAAAATTTGGAAATAGAGGCTCGACAACCATACAAATTCTCTAGATAAAATAACTTAGACATCTTTACTGCATGAAATATATAATTCATTGGATCTTACAGTGTCTTAATTTTTTCTCTAGGGCATTAAGAGCGATGTTCGTACGAGTTCTGGTATGTTCTTGAGTTCTGCAGAGAGGAAGTATCCAATTGTACAGGTTGATTTCTATCAATTTCTACTTTCTTTACAAGATTGTTCTTTCCTTTTCAATTATATTTGAATTCTTATACAGAAACAATGTCCATTCTACTTTCTGTTCAAAGCATTGGAAACTAGTGGAAAAACATTAATGCCCCAAAAATGTTGTTAGTATTTACTTTCCAAAACCTAGCAATCAAACAAGCTTTTTATTTGGAAACTATTTTTTTTTTTTAGATTCCCAAAGTTTTCACTTGCCAAATACACCAATTTTATTTTTTGAGTTATTTGAGGAGGAGGAGGAAGGGGGGGGGGGGGGGGTATGAATAGTAAATGGAGGGTAAATACACATAACTCTTTTATTTTGAAAATAACGGGTCAATTTCTTAACTGTCCCCTCGGTTTCGGACCTGGATCTCCCTTCCTCTACGAAAGGCTTCAACCATTGGCGGTCAGCGGCTTCGGGCAACGGACGTGGGTGTCAGGGCGACTCCGCAACCGGTCGGCTGGACTCACACGGTCGAGCGGCTAGCAGCTCTACACCGTTTTCAAGCGGTGGTGTTGGCGGTGGTGGCGGAGCAGAGGAGTGGTACGGTTATCTTTCTGGCGTCGGGGGCATGGAAAAGAAGGTTGGGGAAGGTTGGAATTGAGCTACGAGAAGAATGAG
Organism: Iris macrosiphon; assembly: GCA_036927795.1. Taxonomy (NCBI): domain Eukaryota; kingdom Viridiplantae; phylum Streptophyta; class Magnoliopsida; order Asparagales; family Iridaceae; genus Iris; species Iris macrosiphon. The sequence continues at coordinate 117,781 of JAYESA010000351.1, forward strand.
ATAGGATTCTGGGGTTCTCGAGCACTGAGTGGGGTGGGTGTGTTCTCTGGGTGATGGGTTATTCGACGGCAGTGGCGGGGGCTTGAGGGAAATTGAGAGAGGTTTGAGGAGGAGTCGGGGTGAGAATGGGTCGAGGAGGAAGCAATCAGGGAGGAAGAGAACTCGAAACATAATAAATAAAAAAAAAAAAACATTTTTCTTGATTATTTCATTACAGTAAAGTTTTTTATAATATGCTTACCATCCTCAAATAGAAATGTTTTTTGTGATTATAATATGCTAGTACTTTCAGAGATGAGCTGTATATATCAGTTACTTTAAAGAAAACGGTTGTTGTAGCCATTTTCTTTAATTAAATATTACTTCTATCATGTGTAGCCCGACATCACTTATATATTATTATTACATGCAATATATCTCTATATCACAATAGTGTTAATGTGGTTGGTTTTGTTTTTTCAGGATATTGAAAAACGAATTTCTGTTTTTTCTCAAGTTCCATCTGAAAATGGAGAGCTCATTCAAGTTTTACGGTAGATTTTCATGCTTTTTTTTTTCAATTCCAGAAACTCCATGCGTAATAAATCAAGCATTTCCATTGTCTAAACTAAAATATGTAAAATTACAGGTATGAGGCCAACCAATACTACAAGCCACATCACGATTATTTTTCTGACACAGTAAGTTCTTTATTTTACATGTATTTGTTATTTCTATTTTCAAAAAAAAAAAATTCATACTTATAAATCCTTGTATATGAATTGAATACAGTTTAATTTGAAGCGTGGAGGCCAGCGTGTAGCAACAATACTTATGTATTTAAGTGATAATGTTGAAGGGGGTGAAACTCACTTTCCAATGGTTAGTTTGTCAACTAATAAATTTATAAAGTTATTGTTGTGATATTGTGTTATTCATTTAGTTCAACTGTTTGTGACATTCTTATTAGCTTTGAAAGTGGCCTATTTGTTCTTTTAATCAACAGGGGCAATAGGGATATTGTATTGGCTAAATTTCAACTTGATATCCTCAACTATTCGAGTTTTTCAACTTGATACCCTTAACTTTAAAACTCGACAACTTGATACCATAAACTATTGAAAATTTGTAAGTTGATACCCTCCATCGGTCAGGATTAACTTTTCCGTTTAAAAATAAAATAAAATAAAAATCGGACGAAAATATCCCTCTCCGGCTCTAGCCTCCCGCCGGGGTGGAGGTATTTTTGTCATTTTAAATTTTTTCTTTAACATTGTTAGGGTATTAAGTTGTACAATTGTAGTTGAGGTATCAAGTTGTCTTGTTTTAAAATTTAGAATATCAAGTTGAAAAACTTAGATAGTTGAGGGTATCAAGTTGAAATTTAGCCTATTGTATTTTGTGTCTACTATATGTAATAAACAGCATACAACAAGCAAGTAATGGTTAGATTGTCTAAATGTATAGAATAACTCACATGGTATGCAATCTTCAGTTATTTACAGTCTTAAATATTCATTCCTCTATCCTCCCAATCCTTCAATTTTTCATCTTTGTTCCCAGGCTGGAGATGGAGAATGCAGTTGCGGTGGGACGACAGTGAAAGGGCTGTGCGTAAAGCCGAATAAAGGAGATGCAGTTCTCTTCTGGAGCATGGTTTGTCCTTGCCCACCCAATATGTTAACACCACTTTTGTTTTCCGATATCTAGGTTTTCAAAAGATTGGATGTGGGAAGTTCTGACTGCAAATAAAATAAACTAAATTACCCTAATGGTATCCCAATTATATCGTCGAGCGTTTTTGGCACATTAACTTTTTACTGTTCGATTTTGGTACTCCAATTTTATAACTTGCTTTTTTGAAGCACATTTCGTCAATTTGAAGCACATCGAGACTTTTTTCAAAAGCATATTTTGTAGTATAAAAATACAATTTAAATTCTTGTATTGCTAGATATTTATTTAAAGTGATCCTGATGTGCTTCAAAATTGACGAAATGTGCTTTAAAAGAGCAATTTATAAAGTTGGAAAGCAATGAAAAGTGAATGTGTCAAAAATATCCTAACGCTATAGTTAGAGTACCATTAAGATAATTTAATCAATAAAATAAACATATTATCAAACTACTATCCTTTTTGAAATCATATTTTCAAAAATGATATCATTAGTATATTGTTTTGATTTTGCGAGTTTGCAAATGAATATTGCAAGGTGGACTTAGAACTCTCGTTTTCAGAACATGACATCGAAATAGAAATTGTAGCTTGCTAGTTAGTTTTAGAATTACCTTCTTCTTCTTCTTTCTTCTTCTTCTTTTAAGAAAAATTGCAAAAAAAATCCTGCAATAATGCTTCATATGATGCATAAGCAGGGACTTGATGGCCAATCAGATCCTAAGAGCGTTCATGGAAGTTGTGCGGTCTTGAAGGGAGAGAAGTGGTCCGCGACAAAATGGATGAGGCAGAGAACTACCTATTGATTTCATATGTATAGTATGTTGATGCTTCTTCACCATTCTTCACATTCACATTGAATATTGAAGAATGGTACAGTGTTATGACAATACATTCTTACATCAAAGCATGCTATATCCTAATTGGCAGGGATCTTGATATAGCAATAGAAACGTTACATTCTTACATCAATATTATATTTTACATCCAATACTTTGTCAGTGGCTTGTGTTTTACTGAAATTACATTTTTCCTGGTTCCCTAAAGCACCCCCCCCCCCCTCCCCCCCCCACCCCACGCACCCCCCTAGTCACCGTTATCTTTTAGTCTAAATACATCCAAATCGAAATAGGATGCTAAATTGTTTCTTTATTGTTAAGATATAACTTGTTTAGGATTGACATTAGACATCGAAGAACTTGTCCCTGCAGTATCGTACAAACAGAAAATGATTCTTAGAACACGGTTGCATGCTTCATGTGGCATTCCAGAAATACTCAAACTAAGTTCGGAAAACTTGTTTGAGATCATTTTTGTAATAATGGTCCATTTTTGTACACGTGTACTAAAGTAATAATGGTCCATTTTTGTTCACCTATCAAAAAATTAGTATATGTTCACCCTTCAATCAAGTATTGTCACGTAAATTTTTGTATAACATAAAGTTATTTTGAAAGTAGTTTTGTGACTATTCATTCAAAGTAGCTTTGACTTCTATTTTGATACGTGGCAATACTTGATTGGAAGGTCAACATATACTCTACTTTTGGTGGGTGAACAAAAATGGACTCAAAGTAATACTATTCGGTTTTATATTTCTAGGAATTCATTTTTTTATTCCTTTTCCATGGAAAAGAAATTCAACATTCTCATACCCATGTTTTGTTATGTTATGTTGGGAATATAAAAAATAAATCTTAGTTTATTTAGTTTTTCATAAATATATTTTCATGCTTCTATTACCTACATTTACATGTTTGAAATAGAAGTTAAAATCTTGAAAGTAAAATAAGGATGGTATTGTCCAAACAGAATATTCAAACAACATTACTAGAAAAGAACAAGTATTTTCAAGGGGGACCTTCAGAATTACTTTACCACAACAATGGTAATATGAAGCTCCTCATATTCTTTCCTAATTTTCAATCCTAAATATATCAAACAAAGATAAGGAATCTAAAACTCATTTCAAACTCTTCAAAACTTGAACCAAACGTTTCGCAGAACTGGATTCGAAAACCCACCTTGTGCACAAGTTGTCCGTGACCATGCGTATCCTCAAGTTTTCCAGATTCTCGCAGGTACAGTTACAGATTCAGTTTCAGTCAGTACAATATCGACTCCCCGAGCCGCCAGATTCAGTCCAGGACGAGTATTGATTTTCGGAGATGTTGTGATGTTATCTTGCTTAATTGTCCATTGATGCAGTCTCCTAGTTCAGGAAGTGCCTTGGCGACCTAACGGTCCTGTATACTTTCAATGTTCTATACTTAGCTCGGAACGACTATTTGATAGCCTTCCTGCCTCAACTGAGTGGATCACATATAGTGAAGTGCGATGAATTATGGCATGCATATAAGTGACAAGCATTTAATCGAGGCAACAAGTACAAGTTAGCATCTAAGCAGGCAATCATTTCATTTGTGTGAACATAAGCATAAGGAAACATATATTATAGCCTTTACGTTTTGCACGAGTCTAAAGGGTAGTGCGAAGAGTGAAGCCGTACAGGGACATATCGAGCGACATAGTCTATGAGCGTGCAGTGTAGCAAGTGAAGCAGTGCACTACAAAAAGTATACAACGATCTACTCGAGGCATATCGGGGTCTACTTGCACAAGGCAAAGGTAGCATGCGAGTATCTATTTATAAGCAAAGTTTCATTTCCATGTTCTAACACAAGCAATACAAGTTGGGATTATTCCCTTAGCTAGGTGCGTTGTATTCTTTATTAGCATGCAGGAGGTGATTAACCTAGCGACTAGCATGTATCGTCCATATTTTAAGTGTGCTGGCTAAGCAAAGACAAGTTCATCGTAGTCACCCACCTTAGCAATGATTCGCCTCGGTCGAGCGATACTCCGAGCGAGCCTTTGAAAGCCTAAGTCTGAACTCCTGAAGGGCCAAGTCTGAAAATCATTTGCCTCAAACGAGTCTTCTCACTGAGCAAAGCAGGTCAGATCGTTGCACTTGTGCCGTTTGAATCGGCTGTCCGCCTTAAACTGAACAGGTCATTACATTATACACCACTCAGAAAAAGTCTCGTCCTCGAGACTTCCTAAGCGCAAGCCGTTCTAACGCACTAGCGTATCTATCCCAAGTATAGCAATCGGTACCACTAGATCCGTTTGAACACAATTTCCTACTCGTTCCTTATACCGTGTCGTGTGTTTGCTGGGTCGGTCTCATTGAATGACTCTATCATCCATCCAAGTTCTGACTCGGTCTCTATTGCGCCTTAGCGCGAAACATATATCGCTTAACGCGGGGTCCGTTATAATCCATCGTGAATGACGATCTAAGACTGAGGAAAACTTATACAAGTCGTTATACTTGTCTATGCGGATCTAATATATTCACTTGCACTAGCATTCGATATCAGCATATCGCGACTCTGGATCGTGCACATATTCAAAGCGTCCTTCAAACATACGCATGTCAACCAACTTAGCGATAGCGAGGTCTTTGCACTCGAGTTTCACATAACATTGAGTCTTGGATCGTGCACACGTTCAAGGCGTCCCTCAAACATATGCATTCAACCAACCTTAGAGATAGTGAAATCAGACAAGCTACTTGCGAAAATCTCAAAGGTTCTCGTCTTATGAATCACAAGGATACTTCCGACAATGTCAATAAAATCCAAGTCATTTTCATTCCAACTCAAACCAAGTTTTGCACTCCCGTTAAGCACGATCTATCCGATTAACCGACTAGCGTCCATCCGTTCGGGCCAAACATAGCACACGCTTACCGTTCCAAGTCTAACTCTAAGTCTTGCTGCCACAGTTCTATGGTTTGTTCAAGCAATGTTCTAAAGTCGGTTACACAAGTTCTTTCACTCGGCACAGGGTCATCTGTCTAATTACTAGGTCAGCTCACAAGGTCATAGGTACAAGTTCAAGCACACGATTCATCGTGCAAATTCGTCGCACAATGTTCGCCCCAATTCCTAAGGTCAAACCATTGTTCATTTGCACGGGGTATTCTACCCAAGCTTATTTCACTCAGATTTCTAAACATCAAGAACGAATCATCCTACTCACAACAACACGTTCGTTTGTACATGGTCCAAGTCCGTTCAGTCAAATCCATGATATATCCAAGATACAGGACATGCTTAGGGATTTGCATAGCCTATCTCCTTAAAACATGTTTTGATAAAATTCATATATCCATTCTAAGTCTAGACTACTAGGCCAAGATTAAATTCTAAACATTTGATTATAACTCCAAGTCGTCCAACAAGATTTACGTATCCGTTCATGAAACCATCAAGCGTGATTTACTCTAGGTTCTAAACTAACTTATCCCTGAAACACTTTCGATTCACTTGTATTCCCAAATTTGTCCCATCTTATCGAACCAAAAGTCATGATGATCCATCAGTTGTCACGCTCCGGTCTCCCGCAAGTTCGATCATCCTCGTTGGACGTGAGATCACCATGCCAACGCTCCCGCTGGATAATCGTCCTAATCCGGACGTGACGCATGCACGAGCATAGAGTTACGCTCGCATAAGACAAGAACGTCAAACATTATGGTTATCTTCGAAACGATCGAGACACCTTATCATTTTACTTTGATATATCCAAGTTATATATAAAATCCATCAAGTCATGTCCGTTCATGCAGTGATTACAATTCGTCTAGCAAAATCATCCAACTTCAATGTTACCATTTGATAAATCCATAGTCTACTTCTGGCATTCCTCAAACAACTAAGTTTAAATATTCAAGCCCAAGTCTATCCACTTTTGACACGTTCCATTCATCGAGTTCGTTTGGAATAATCACCGAACATATTTCCGTGAGTTCGACCATCCCCGCCGTATGTGAAATCACTACGACGGCGCTCCCGCAGGATAATCGTTCTCGTTGGGACTGATTTCGAATGTTATCTTTCTGAACTTGATTCAAGATCGTTCTTCCAAACTCCAGGTCAAATCCGTTATCGTTTATCTCTTTTATCGAACCAAAATATTCATTCTCGGGCTAACTTCTATTCGAGCGATATTTCATTCAAGCTTTAATCCGTTTGTTTCAATCAGAAATCGCTCACACGATCCATCAAGTTTCCACCAAGTTTTCTTTGACCAAGATATTGATTTTTTTTTCATGAATCCCTATTCGATATAAGCCTTATTACTTATTCAAAATATTCTCAAATCATTCAATCCAACTATCGCATAAGACCTATGAATCCGTCTGGACATTTTCAAATGATCCATACACCACTAAAGAATCGAGTCACCCAATCAAATCATCAATCGGTGTTCGCATCAATCGCTAGCATATTCGCCAAGTCGTTCCTTAGAATTCCTGCACGATACCTAAGCATCGCCTAATAAATCTTAGTCTCGTATATATATATATATATCCTGTTGATAGTCATCCAAGTAAACCATATTTGATTTATATCTTCCGACACAAAATACCATCCGAGCTATTTTCCAAAATCCAAGCACGATTTTCTATATTCGCCTTAGTGATAATCTGATAAGGTTTCTATCGGTTGCCATTCTAAGTCTGACTTATCCTTTTTCTGAACGATATTCCAATCTCGCTTGCAACTAGCTTGCACCAAAGGGTCTTGGCACGATACTCAACACAACTTAGCCGAAAGGCTGTGTGCACAGCTAACCATTCGAACGATATTCTATTCGCACACTAACCAGCTAGGTAATTATGTATAGGTACTCGGGTTCGCACATAACTTGTAATTTCTAGCACGAGTCTATTCCAACCAAGCCTAATACAGGTCGGCACAAATGCCATCGTATCACAATTTCGTACAAGCAATCATGTCATTCGAATGCACTTTTTTTAAAATTATTTAGACTCATTGTATGGAACATTCCATCGGGTCAACGAGAGAGAGTGTATGCACATAACCCACAAACGAGCTTTCAAAACTGAGAAAATCGAAACAAAATCCAAAGGCGTAAAGCCATGCTTTGATACCAATATGTCACGTCTCGATCTCCCGCAGGCAATCGACCGTCCCTGCTAGGCACAAATCACCGTGCCAACGCTCCCGCGGGACGATCGTTCCCCCTCTGGACGTGATGCCACACAAGCGTAAGCCACGCCCGTGCAAGACCATGATCGGAACAGGCGGTAAGAGGTCTAAGACACAGAGTCGCACAGATAGTCCGAGTGCAGCGGAATAAGAAACGTACAGGCGATTGGTAACAAGTTCACAGAGTCGTTAATAGCGGAAGCATTGAATAACACAAGTATAGAAGTAAAACAAGCTCTTTATTGATATTGAATAAGTGTTACAAGCGGCGCTAGGCCGAGATTACAAGTCGCTCAAGCCTTTCTCTCTATGAAACAGTAAAAGCGTGCCAAGTGGCTACATTTGTGGAATGATACATAGACGATGTTCTAACATTATTTTTTGTATATGTGCTTTAGTTCCAGACGCAACGCTCTAAGGCTCCAGAGTGAACTCCACGCCTTAGTACGAATGAAGGAGGCATCCGCACCGAACGAGGTTCTCCCGCACCCTGCAAGCAATCTGGTGGGTTATCAGTACATGAATGCACTGGTGGAGAGGCTTCTCGCCCGCTCGACAAATCCAAATACGTTATATAGGTTTCGTGCACCATCTATTAAGTTATCTTTCTAGTCTTGCCTTAGGATCAGTTTCATGGCAATGATGAATAGCCTAGACCGTGTGGCAGTGCATCATGCGATATAAAGGGAACACGGCGAGACTTACCAACTTACCATCCGTCATTTTCTGTCCAAGGCAAACCAAGTTTAATCAAGCACGGGCATATCTATAATGAAATCCAGGGGCAATAACATAAGTGATCAAGTGTCATGTGCGAGGTACTGTTTCAAGTGCACGAGTTATAAGGATTATAAGGCATTTTGCATTAGATGTTCAATGTGTTCAATTATGCACAAGTGTGTCATATTCCTATCCGTTCAGGTGTTCAGATGCAGTTATAGGTACATGTGTGTTATACAGAGCAGTTGCCTATAATGTGATGGCTCGCATACGGGTTGCCGCAATCGAGTCAACTTAATCTATATGACAGAAGGTCACTGGCATGACACCATAAAGGACGATGTAGTCTCGAGGCTAAAGATGGTGTGCAAGCAAAACATGTAGCATTGCACCGATCCCGCCCATAACGGACGACTACCAGACGATTTCGTCTAGATCGGATCGGCCCCAGTGCCCCGACGATCGTTCGCGGAACTGGATTCGAAAACCCACCTTGTGCACAAGTTGTTCGTGACCATGCGTATCCTCAAGTTTTTCAGATTCTCGTAGGTACAGATACAGTTACAGATTCAGTTTCAGTCAGTATAGTATCGACTCTTCGAGCCGACAGATTCAGTCCAGGACGAGTATTGATTTCCAGAGATGTTGTGATATTATCTTGCTTAACTGTCCATTGATGCAGTCCCCTAGTTCAGGAAGTGCCTTGGCGACGTAACGGTCCCGTATACTTTCAATGTTCTATACTTGGCTCGGAATGACTATTTGATAGCCTTCCTGCCTCAACTGAGTGGATTACAGATAGTGAAGTGCGATGAATTGTGGCATGCATATAAGTGACAAGCATTTAATCGAGGCAACATGTATAAGTTAGCATCTAAGCATGCAAGCATTTCATTTGTGTGAACATAAGCATAAGGAAACATATAGTATAGCCTTTACGTTTTGCACGGGTCTAAAGGGTAGTGTGAAGAGTGAAGCCGTACAGGGACATATCGGACATAGTCTATGGACGTGCAATGTAGCAAGTGAAGCAATGCACTACAAAAAGTATACAACGATCTACTCGAGGCATAGCGGGGTCTACTTGCACAAGGCAAAGATAGCATGCGAGGGTCTATTTATAAGCAAAGTTTTATTTTCATGTTCTGACACAAGCAATACAACTTAGGATTATTCCCTTAGTTAGGTGCGTTGTATTCTTTATTAGCATGTAGGGGGTGATTCATCTAGCGACTAGCATGTATCATCCATATTTTAAGTGTGCTGGCTAAGCAAAGACAAGTTCATCATAGCCACCCACCTTAGCGATGATTCGCCTCGGTCAAGCGATACTCCGAGCGAGCCTTTGAAAGCCTAAGTCTAAACTCCTGAAGGGCTAAGTCTTGAAATCATTTGCCTCAAACGAGTCTTCTCGCTGAGCAAAGCGGGTCGGGTCGGGTCATTGCACTTGTGTTGTTTGAATCGACTGTCCGCCTTAAACGGAACGGGTCGTTACATCCAGTATACAGCGGAGTTACGTCGCTTATGGGCGGACTTGGATCACTATGATCTGCTATCATTGCAAAACCTAGCAGATGTTCTCCTTGAGAAACAATACCTTGAGCGTAGGCGTGTGGCTCGTTTTTTCAAGGGTTTGAACCCACAGTTTGAGGCTAGGAGGGCAGCAATGTGTCATCTGTCATCTTTCCTGTCATGACCCGCACCCGATATAGGGGCACGAGTATGTGGGTACGTCCAGCCTACGCCGTAGCATCGACGGTAGAACATTGTCTAGTTCAACAATACTATCTAAACATCTCATACAATATATATAATGTATCTGTCAAGATATCTCAACTCCCAAATGGAGGACAATATGATAATATGATAATGGTAAACAATACTCAATCACAATAACAACTAGAGGAAGATATGACACGATATAGATTAGAAGAAAATAAATAAGTCACAATATATCGCAAGTCCAAGTCTAATCTCAACACAACACATCAAATAATAATACAATGCCAAAGTCTAACTGATATATATATATATATATATATATATATATATATATATATATATATATATAATATCATGAATAAACTAACTATGCCTCATCAACTGCTGGTACTAACTCAACTGGCTTCACGGGTGATAACTCAACTGGCTCGCCATCCTGTGGCCCGTAGTGCGTAGGACACCAGTCCTCTAATTGATCATCTAAAAAATATATTCAGTCAGGATTGGAGCGAATGCAACCCAAATAGCAGTTCCAATAATTGACAGAAACTATAAAATCGCAATAGCAATGAAAATAAGTGATGGAAGTAACTGAACTAGCATATATCACGAGAAAAAGCATCATGGTAAATAATGGCAAGAACTGAGAACAATATGGTGTGGAACAATAATGTAATGAACTGGAATAAAAAAAATAATGTATATAAATGTGCCTTGAAATATTAGTAAGATAATGTGATCGACTTGGGCCTAACACGGGCTATATGTAAAAGGTGAGCTAGCGTGATCACTTGTGAGTTGCATGATCTGCTAACTATCACGGACTACACTAAATCACGGGCTATAAGGTATGATCACATATCCACTAATACTTTTCCAACCACCGACTAGTACACGGATCCAAATCACGACACGTTATAACACGTATATTACACTGCACGGTCTATAATATCATGCACTATGATCATGGTCTATATAATCACTAAGATATTACGGTAATCACTGAGTAATCACGAAGCACGATACGGTGATCACTGAGTAACCACGACAATAACATCTCATGACCAAGATCCACGTATACCAATCCGTGAAACTATCGTGTCAAGAATCAAATATATCAATACTAAATACATGAAACATAGAGGCTATCAAATAAGAAAACTATCAGATAATGTACTCGCTTGTAATCCTGAGCAAATGGTATTTCTCGGTGTCCGAGCTGGTGTAACGCGCACGTATATATGAATGGCATGTCAAAGGGGTATAATAAAGTGATAATGAACTAAAATGCATTAAACATGCCCTTCTAGGCCATTTTTAGCTAAACTAGGTTCATACTAAGTTAAAAAGTCTATATTGGCCACTAATAGTTTATACTAGCTATACTAGGTCATTACCTTATGTACTAGTAATACCTTAACTTATACTTACAATATCTAGTTACAACATGGTATCATGGATACCTATCTATACTTATTAATATACTAGTATTATCTAGGATCTAGTGTTACCTTAGTGTATAGTTATACCTTAATATCTTAGTATAATCCATTACCTAGATATATATGACCACTACCCAATACTTTATATATATTCCTAGACTTATAACTCATACTCCTCAACTAGATATTCTAGTACCTCATTCACTCCCATAACTTGAATCTTAACCCTCACACAATACCACTCCCAACCTTACCATGCTCTCACTGTATACAAGCATCATTACCTGCACTCGACCAAAAACTGGACTGATACCACAGTATCAGTCCCCCCCTCCAAAGTTGTTATTGCTTCAACTGATAACCCTTCACCCACTGCACTGGAAGCACAGTGATGCACACACAGTCCCAGTATTCTCCCCCTAACTCACATATTATCTACACCTAGTATGAAGGCAGGTTGCAGTTGCAACCTTAGTCCTAACAGTGCACTTGCACTTCTCTACTGATGTGTTCCTTGTTACTGCTGTTGTTGGTACTTCTCAAGCACACCCAAACCACTTACCCCGACACTACTGCTCATAATGGGGTAGCTGAACGCAATAACAGACATCTACTAGAAGTGGCACGTTCTTTGATGCTGACAATGAATGTACCAAAGTTCTTGTGGAGTGAGACTGTTATGACAGCAGCTTATCTAATTAACATGATGCCGTCAAGAGTATTAGGGATGAAGACACCATGTAAGATGCTCTTGGGCTCTAATATTTTTATTGTTCCACCCAGAGTGTTTGGCTGCACATATTTTGTGCGAGATTACAAAATAATGGTGAGCAAGCTGGATCCACAAGTAGTTAAATGTATCTTTGTGGGCTACTCATCAAATCAGAAATGATACAAGTGTTGGTGTCCCACTGAAAGAATGATGTTTGTCAGTATGAACATGACCTTCTGGGAGTTTGAACCATTTTATGGGGAGAAGACGGAGTTAAGTTCCTTGTTCGATAATAGCTCTGCTAATGCTAGTAGAGAGGGGGATAATGAGAGTGGCATCGTGGTTGGTATGATTTCATGTCCTTTTGAGTCACCGAGGAGTGATGGTCTCAAGGGGAGCCGACAGTCAGGGGGAGCTGAGAGTATATATAGAGCATGAGCAGCATGAGCTTCCTCCTTCTGTGCCTAGGCCAGTACCCACAAATGCTGATGTCCCAAGTCCCTCTTCTCCAGGACCTTCTTCAGCCCATCCACCTGAGTCACCTGGTAACAATTCATTCTCTGATGCTTTTAATACTCATGTCTTGCTTCGTAGAACTTCTAGAGTCAATACTGAAAAACCTCCAGCTAAGTTTGGTAGTTGGGATACTGACATTGCACATTATATTTCATATGCATTCACTCCACTTGTATATAAGTTCTTCCTTACATCATTAGATTCAGTGCTTGTACCTAACAACTGACAGGTAGCTAAGCAAGATCCTAGGTGGTTGAGTGTCATGCTGGAGGAACTTCTGGCCTTGAAGAAGAACGACACATGGGAGCTGGTACCACTGTCAGCTGGGAAGCGTGCTGTTGGATATAAATGGGTTTATACTGTTAATCAGACTCCAGAGAGAAAAATTGACAGGTACAAGGCCAGATTGGTTGCAAAGGCTATTGCCAAACTTATGGTATCGACTATGACGAGACATTTGCTCCAGTAGCAAAGATGAACACTGTGCGAGTGTTGGTGTCATGTGCTGCCAACTTCAATTGGCAACTGCATCAGCTAGATGTCAAAAACGCATTTTTGCATGGGGATCTCCAGGAGGAGGTGTATATAAAGATTCCACCAGGCTTTACTAATTTACAAGAAACGGGTAATGTATGCAATGAAGAAGTCATTGTATGGGCTAAAGCAGTCTCCGAGAGCATGGTTTGATAGATTCAAGCTTGCAGTCTGTGGTATAGGGTATAGACAGTGCAATGGAGATCATATTATGTTTTACAAGCACTCCAAGACTCGTATCACTGTTCTTGTAGTCTATGTTGATGATATTGTAATTACTAGAGACGATACTGAGAAGATCCTACAGCTGAAGAAAAGACTTGGAGAAGAATTTAAAGTTAAGGATCTAAGGCAGTTGAAGTACTTCCTCGGAATTAAAATTGCATGGTCACGAAAGGGTATAGTGCTTTCTCAGCGAAAGTACGCTCTGGACCTTCTTTCAGAAACAGGAATGCTAGGTTGTAGGGTTGCTTCTGATCCGGTGAGTAAGGAGTAATATCAAAGATTAGTTGGTCGGCTTATATATCTATATCATACGAGACCTGATATTACTTATGCCGTGAGTGTGGTAAGTAGATATATGCATGATCCCAGAGAGCAGTATATGGAGGCAGTTCGTAGAATTCTCTGGTATATTAATGGACCCCCAAGAAAGGGGTTATGGTTCAGAAGTTCTGGACATCTGAGAGTTGAAGGCTACTGTGATGCCGATTAGGCGGGTTGTATGGACGATCGCAAGTCTACTACATGTTATTGTATTTTTGCTGGAGGCAATCTTGTATCTTGGCACAACAAGAAGCAAGATATAGTGGCTATGGCAGTTAGCCTGTGTGAGATGATGTGAGTGAAGAGCTTGTTGGCTGAGATACGTTTGTTTAGAGGAGACTCGCTACAACTTTGGTATGACAATAAATCAGCAATTGATATTGCAAACAATCCAGTTCAGCATGATCGCACCAAACATGTGGAGATTGAAAGTTTCTTCATCAAGGAGCAGCTGAATAGAAAAGTTTTGACTTTGAGCTATGTGAAATCAGCGGAGCAGTTAGCTGATTGTTTAACTAAATGTTTAGGTTCTAGAGAGTTTGACATCTTTTGTAATAAGATGGGGATAATTTATATCTTTCATCCATCTTGAGGAGGAGTGTTGAGTTATGGAAACTTATTTAGTCCCACATTGGATAGAAAGTAAGGAGGAGGCTAGTCTCCTCCTATATATATTTACTCCCTCTTTGAGAAATAAATCAATTAAGTCTTTCTACACATATATTAGCAACATGGCTCTGCTTGCGAAACTTACTTGGCGCTTCCTTACTAATTCAAATTCTACTTGGGTTAATCTCCTAAAGAGCAAATACCTATCATCTTCAAGCTTTTGGACAACCAAACTATTACCCTCATCTTCATGCATTTGGCCTAGCATTCTTTGCAGCAGAGATTACCTCTTCAACAATGTGATATGGTCGATTGGGGATGGAACCAACATCAATATATGGGTTCTCCTTTTCCCTCCTCATAAAGCCACTGCCATCAGGAAAATAGAACTATCAGTTGCATGCAGAACGGATCAATTGATCTGGATACACACAAAGAATGGCGTTCTGAACAGCAAATTGGTGTACATGTTTATTCACGAAAAATTAAACCATATTCAACATCCAGATGGTCACTCAAGTTTTAAGGATTGGACAAACCTTTGGAAGCTTCATTACATAAGTCCTCGGGTGCTAATCTTCGCATGGAGAACTCTTACAAATTGTCTACCTGTTAATGCCAATACCCACAAGCGCATTCAAAATATAGACCCGCCCAACATGTCCTCTGTGTCAGGTAAATTTCGAAAGTCTTGATCACCTTCTTCTTCATTGTCTCATTTCATGTCCTTCATGGCATGGGTTACAAGGATCTGCCAAGCACATTCAACCACAACCCACCATATCTACCTTCATCACGAGTATTCTCAGGGAAGGAGACAAGGAAACTATATCTCCTAGTTTATACCTCATATGGCCTATCTAGAAGGCAAGGAACAAGGCTATCTTTGAACATCAACCTATCAACATAAGCAAAATCTTCGTAGAATGCGTGACAAATATGAAGCCTACAATTTGCAGGTGGTCATACCTCTGTTTCCCAAAGCCTCTCCCAAACAAACGAACTTTGATGCCCTCCTTTGAATGGCTCTTGGAAGATCAATTATGATGGTGCATATCTCGATAACAATATGGCGACAACTGCTATCCTTAGGGATTCATATAGCAACTTCCATGATGCAATATCCAGATACCAAGTAGGAGGTACACCTACTTGGTATCTTATGCTTTATTTTCTAGTCTTTCTGATATTGTGATTATGTATGAAGAACTACCTATGTGTATATCAGAGCATATCCTCCGAGATGTGTCTCCTTGTACCTATCCAGTTCTTTAACGAAAGGTTCTTTTCTCTTCAAAAATTAGTAAGAAGATGGATTATGTATTTCTATACTGGTTTTGTTAACATGTGCCCTTAAATGTGTATTTTATATTGGTATTTCTACAAATACATTTATCAATATACACTTTAAGTGAAAGGTACGTCAATAAATGTGCTGGTGGGAGTACTAACATAAAATATACATTCATTAATGTATTATCACGTATTTTTAGGACACATGTTAACAAAACCTTATACTTCTATTGATGGCTTTAACCTAGGAGAAATTATTCAGTGGGTCGGCCTCATCACGTGTCAGTGGTGAGGTTTTACTCTCCTTCAATAACAACACGGCACATCACTCAACTAAATTAGAAAGAAAACAAAGAATGGTATATTGGTATATGTGTTGAAAGAGAGCAAGATCAGCTCACTATTGCCACATGGTCCGCTCACTGAATAATTTCTACTGATCAGTAATAGTACTAAAAACACAAAATACTCTCACAATCACAATTACACACCACCAGTTCTCTTTCAATTTGGGCCAGCGAAGACTTAATTACCCAAAGAAAAACTAGGAGGAATTCTACAGTTGTGTGCTCCACAAGTGAGGCTACTGTTTAATTAGATCTCAGGAGAGGCCTCTTGATTGTTGTTTTCTCAATTGGATCACGACGTTTACCGATTTCACTGTGGTGTTCTACGGTCTTTCATTACAAACAAGAAGGATTTCTGGCAGTACCGTACAATACGATATTTTGACTTAAAAGAGGATACCTAATTCACAACCTAGTATATATATATATATATATATATATATATACAATAACACAAAGAATTAAAACAAGAGATCGACCAGATGAATCCTTAAATAAAACATATATAGCAAGCATTGCCCCCAAATTAACATACATATTACTACCAACTGAAACAAGTAGAGTTAACCAAGGCAGTACTTTTGGTCGCTATGGTTAAAGTTAGACATAATAACACATAGCAACTCATTTAATTTGGTTACAAACTCCATAATTCCCATTGATACAGCAACACAAACACAAACACAAACACAAACACAAAAGGAAGCATGCAATTGATCAAGTAGTTTGTTATTCGCAGCCGGCGGGCGCGGGGAGTCCACACTTCCCTGGCAGCTGCATGGCGAGGCCGGGGTCTATGCCGAGCGAGGGGAGCACGGCCGAGTTGCGGTAGGAGCATAGGCACGGCAGGTCCGCGCCCCCCAGCGCGTCGCAGCACGCCTTGGACGGCTCGGGCGGGTCCGGGCGGGTCACCGACGGCCTGCACGCGTCGAAGCCCTCGTTGGTCATGTCGCAGATTGCCACCGCCTGCTCAGCAACAGCCATTGCCGCAACCAGAACAAGCATGACCACGATGCTACTACTACTATTCTTCTTCTTCTTCTTCTTCAAGGAGTCCATTATTGATTTCTTTGTGGATATGGAATATGGTTGGCTGGCTGGCTATTTGTAGATTTAGCGGGAGTCACGGGTTGGACCGTACTGTCCCACTGGTTTTGTCGGCGTTGTAGTAGCCGAATGAATCTTTATAATAAATAAGTAAATAATATCAATTTGCACTGGAATGATGAAAGATTATTCGTCTCTGTCGACAATATGATTGGATTGGAAATTTTGGTCAAGGATATTGTTAAAGTATCGAGTATTCACTACAACAATAACAAAGCATTTATTTCAAATATGTGGAATCGACTATTTGAATCTTGTTCTTCCATTCAATTTTGTTAAGGGTCACGTCCTCTATGACGCTAACAAACTTCGTATCTTTCTTAAACAATTAAAACAATATTTTTCTAGACCTACCTCTAGTCCTAGATGCTCTGCTAACTATTATATTATCGCTACTTCTTAAAGGAACATCTATTGGTTTATGTTGTACATGTTCAAACCACTTAAGTCGACTTTCTCTTCTCTTATCTTCATGTTGGGCCACCTCTAATTTTTCACGGATACATTCATTTTTTGTCATATCCTTCAATGTATTGCTACAACTCCATCTAAACATTCTCATTTTGAGATAATTTTCTAAACATATTAATTAATTGTCCAACACTTGGATCCATAAAAAAAGGTTAGTCTATTAGAGTTTATCTTTCAAGGTATCTTGCAATTACAAATTACTCTAGTTGCACTCCTTCATTCCAACCATCATGTTTTAATTCACTACAAAAATATTGTTAAATAGCGACGCAAACTACCCCGTCGCTAAATCAGCGACGAAAATTCGGCAGAATAACGACTAAGTTATTTATGTAAATAAAATATATTATATTTTGTCAATAATCCGTCGCTAATCCGTTGCTGTTATTGCAGTGACGGATTACGACGAAATTATTCGTCGCTGCGAAAACTTAAAATTTTCAGCCGCATTTCACTTCCCCCATTCTCAATCTCTCTCTCTCTCTCTCTCTCTCTCTCTCTCTCTCTCTCTCTCTCCAGTGACCCTTCCCTTCGCCCCGGCCCCCTCCCCCTCTCGGGCGACCTCCCCCTCTCCGGCAGCCCCTCCCCCTCACTCGCCCTCCTGAGATCGGACACTCGCCCTCTCCTCCTCCTCCTCCTCCTCCTCCGGCGTCTGACCCCCAAGCCCTCCTCCTCCACCCCCGACCCCCTCTGCCTCCGTCAGATCGCCTTCTCCTCCAACTGAGGTAACCATAACCCTCATTTCGATTTGGTTAATTATTGCATTTGGATTGTGGGGGTCTAGACACACGTACATACATGACACGCTAGACACGGACACGAAGAGAAAATAAATGGTTTGTTATTTTTGATACGCTGGACAAGGACAAGATATGATGGACACGGACACGTACAGACACGATATACTGGACACAGACATCAGATTTGAATTTTGTTAGTTATAATTAGAAGTTTTCCATATTAGAAAAAAGTCGAGAATAAAAAAATATGAGATAATACATTCTGATATATGGAAACACAATCTCTCTATAGCATATTCTGACACGGACACAGACACAACACCCGACACTACCAAAATTTGATGAAATAGTGACGTTTTTAGCGACGCCAGAAAGGAACGTCGCATAACATCGCTGTTAGCGACTGTCTGCGACCATTAGCGACTATAGAAAATATTATGGAAACACATGTCGCCAAATATAGTAAAATATCGCTATTATTTTTATTATAGCGACGTTTAACGACGTGATTTTTTATACGTCGCTAAATATTATGAAATCAGCGACGTTTAGCGACGTCTTTTAAGTCGCTAAAGTTTTGAATATAGGGTTTGAGTTTTCATTTTCTCCTAAGTTGTTTTGTTCCCCCTAAATCCCTCGAGACCCCCCTCACCCGCCCGCCCCGGCGTCGCCCTCGCCGATAGTGCCCTAGCCTCCCTCGCCGACCGTCGATCCTCCTCCCCACCGGCGCTCCTCCTCCCCTCCGGTGGTCGCGGTCTCCCCACCGACGCTCCTCCTCCCCACTACCAGTCCTCCTCCCTTCCGGTCGACCCCTCCTCGGTCAACCCCTAGCCATCTCGGTAAACCCTAACTCTCTCTCTCTCTCTCTCATAGCACATACACGTCACAACACACACACTGACACGACACAGACACAAACACTAACACTGACCCTAACACGACACACACATGCACACGCTATCACAGACACATATATGACACAAACACACACACTAACACGGACATGTTTACGTTGAACACTGTCACGCCCCAGTCCCAAAAAACCGAGGGACTGGACACGTGGCAATGGCCACAGCACACACCGATGGACAAACCCAATTTAATGGATCCATCGGGGCGTACTTAAGCTGTAATACAACAATAAGGGTCTACTAATCTCATCCACAGAATGAATACATCAATATCAATAAAAGGAAATATAAACATCATCAAGTTACAAGTAAATAAATCGGAGAACAACCCGATAATGAGTCTGATACAATAGTCAAGATAAAGATAACAACTGCAAATACTGAGTATGGATAAAGCATATACTCAAAAGATATCATCGGGGATCACTCGTCTACTGGATCTGGTACTGCTCCAATGCCTGCTCCTGTTCCTGTTCCTGCTCCTGCTAATGCTCCTGTTCCGTATACCTCGGGGTCGATCTCGTCTGCTAATCCTGGGGACATAATCCGGATCCAGGTCCTCAGGGGACATAGCAAGGTACAAAATAACTCATGCCAAAATAAATGCAGTGCAGCAATAACTGAAACAATAGGGTAAATATATAACCAGCTAAGTGATATACAAGATGAGAGCATCACTAGAACTCAGGCTGAGACCACTACAAGCTCAGTGTCTGGGAGCCGGTAGCAGAGATATCATGCAGTTGTCTAGCTCGGAGAGAGACTAAGACGTCGTCATAATATAATCGACCTGTAGCCTGTGTGTCTCTCCCCACCCAATATAATCATACGTCTCATGTCCACGACGTCTCATGTCCATGCCACGCAGGATTATAACTAATGTATCCAGTCATATAATATCTAAGCAAAAGAATATGTCATAAAACCTGTAACCTATACAGAATCACCATGAATATCTCAGAAAGATTCTGTCTCATGAATAGTGTCAGGTGTCCTGGGTTATGACGTACTTGATAATGCAAGCACGAGAAGTATAGGGTCTCGGTATCCATGTCTAGGTGACGTTACACAACTCCGCGTACGGTGTTGACACCCGAATATTATTCGGACGCTAAGTAATGTCACGCGGTCCTAGGTTAAGCATGTACAGCAATTAATTAAGTCAAGAAATTAAGTAACAAAATTGCATGTTTGGCAAGGTACACTTGCCTGGGGTTCTGACTCCAACTGTAGCTCTGGTAGCAGCGGGATTTACAGGTAGTCCTCCGGTTGCTGAAATAGACATCACCATCAGATTCAGAAAATATCAGATAGCTAGAAACGCCTGTCCTTGAGTCCAATTTGGACACAGGGGCAAAAATGACAATTTTTGGTCAAAGCAGGGTCCACATGTGGGCCGCTTCATACCGAAAAATGTGTCAGAGATAATGGCCTCCAAATTCGTCAAACTTAGTGTTAACAAGTCCAGAACGATGATACGAACCCAACGGAACTTCCAGAATTGGATTCCGGTGAGCCGATCACAAAATCGCCCGTCAAGGGGAGTCGCGGGGCCCACAGCGTATTGCTACGAGTCCGATGGCGCAAGTTTCGTTTCGATCCGACGTGTGTACACAAAGTTACAATGTGTTCTGGAACATGGCCGATACGGGGCATTGTCGGCAGATACGCGTTGATTCCGGGGTGCACACACATCCAAATCAACTTTCGCGAAATCCTACACGTCCGTATCAACGGCGCGCACCTTTCGGTGAAGACCGCACGCGACCAAGTCGTCCCGTTTGGCGGGGCGCACTCAGTTCCGGGAGAAAACATGACAATATTTTCCTGTTTTTAGGTTGCACGGGCATCGAGAGGGTCACGCAGGGTTTGCGTCACAACAGACGGAACGAGAAACGGGGCAGCAAGGAGAGAGAAAAGGCTACCTGAACAGGGCTTCGCGGAAATCAGGATTTCTCGTGTCCGCGAGGCGACACGGCGGCGGAGCTAGGGCACAGACACTGCTAGGGTTAGGGTTACGTCGGCTCGCCGGAGCTGCTGCGGCCGGAGGAAGGCGGAGGTGGCTCGGCTCGTCGGAGCTGCTGCGGCGAGGTGGATTCAGGGCAGCGCTTCGTCGTCGGGTTGTCGGCTTGTCGTCGAGGCGGCCGGGGTCGAGGAAAGCTCGGTCGGAGCTGCTCGGGGCTGAGGGTGATGGGGAGGTCGTGGTCGTCAGGGACGACGGAGGCGTCTGGAGTAGTTGGGAGCGGCCGGAGATGACGGAGGTGGTGGCTCTAGGGGTTCTGGTGGCGGAGGCGGTGATCGATGGGGGAGTTTTATAGGGCGAGGGGAGAGGGAGTGGGAGCCGGGCGAGGCGGAGGCGAGGGGGTCATGGCGGGGGAGGCAGAGCCGAGGCGGGAACGTGGCGAGGGAGGCGGAGCCGTGGCGTCGTGGCCAAGCGAGGCGGGGGCGAGGCCGGTAAACGCGGGGGCGGTCGGGGCGTGCGGGTGAGCGGTTGAGCAGGCCGGGTCGGGTTGGGTAGGTAGGACCCGACCCGTTAAGGTCTAGGCCGGTCCGGTTTGGTTGGACCGGGTTCAGCCCGGTTCAACCCGGTTTGAGCCCGGTTCAACCCGGTTTAGTTTGGTCTAAATAAAAATTGGGTTTTTAGGTCTTTAAAAATTGTTCTGGGGTCCAATAAATTCTCGGAAAATTACCCTATGTCCAATATTTTATTTTACACCCAAAAATATTATTTTCATAATATTATAATATTGATTAACATTATTTAAAAATTATTTAATTTTAAAATACCTTAGTTTTATTTAATTAAAAATCCCAGAAAATTTCAGAAAAATTAATTTTAAAAATTCTTGAAAAATCAGGAGGTTTATAATCTACCCCCCTCAAAGAAATAACCGGTCAGCAGAGATGACACAGTTTATAAAACAGGTTCGAAGTACGACACCATCAAAGAACCATGATCAAGGAGAATAAAGGAATGAGGGTTTAGGTAAGACACCTAAGGAAAACATCATTTCCCTAAGAAGGAAAGTTATGCAATTTCCAGAGGGAAGGAAATCTAGAAAACTACAGTTTTAGAAAAACTAGGTTATCACTTTATAAAACATACTAGGTTATTAGCAAGATTAAAATTACCAGGTTAAGGCTAAGGTCACGAACCAATAGACACGAGCTAAAACAAGACTAGAATAACTACGAATAACTTACGCGCATTATCTACTCCACGAGTCTGCGTGTTCTCCAAGGTCATCGCCAGAGCTTGTCCGCGTCCTTGTAGTCGATTTCTCTGCTGCTGCTGAGCCTGCTGGAAGAGTAGTGCCTGGGGTATCAAAGGTGGCCTTGGCTGATACCCTCATGGAGGTGGTGGTATGACTCCTTCAACTCCCGTTTGCAGTGCTCCCAAAGCTGGACAGGCTGGCCTCGGCACTGGTAAAGCTTCTTGATGAATCATCAGTATTTCTCTTTGATGTGTTGTGCAATTTTTGGCTAAGTTGAAACCGAACAATTTAGTCGTTGACCTGCATGGGCCACCACAAAAACCATGTCACGCCCCAGTCCCAAAATATCGAGGGATTAGACACGTGGCAATGACCAGCAGCACACACCGATGGACAACCCAATTTAATGGATCCATCAGGACATACTTAAGCTATAGTACAACAATAAATAGGTCTAGTACACTAATCTCATCCACAAAAATGAATACATCAATATCAGAAATATAGTGCAATCTCAAATCTCAATAAACATAACTCAGGGAACAACCCGATAATGAGTCTGATACAATAGTCAAGAAGTAAGATAACAACTGCATGTACTGAGTATGGATAAGACATATACTCAAGAGAAATCCTCGGCGATCACCTCGTCTCCTGGATCTGGTACTGCTCCAGTGCCTAATATTGTTCCTGCTTCTGCTAATGCTTCTGTCCCGTATACCTCGGGGTAGATCTCGTCTGCTAATCCTGGGGACATAATCCGGATCTAGGTCCTCAGGGGACATAGCAAGGTACAAAATAACTCAAGTCAAAAATAAATGCAGTACAATAATTAATGAATCAATAGGGTAAGCTATATAACCAGCTAAGTGATATGCAAGATGAGAGCATCACTAGAGCTCAGGCTGACACCACTACAAGCTCGGTGTCGGGGAGCCGGTAGCAGAGATATCACTAGTAGAGTGCCTAGCTCTGATGTAGAGTCTGAGGCCTCACAATAAATATATATATATAAATCAGCCTGTAGCCTGTGTGTCTCTCCCCACCCAAAGTAATCACATGTCTCATGTCCACGACGTCTCATGTCCATGTCACGCAAGATCATATCTAATGCAACAAGTCATAATAATAGCTAAGCATGCAATATCTATGTCATGAATCATGTAACCTATACAGAATCATCATGAATATCTCAGAAATATTATATCTCATGAATAGTGTCAGGTGTCCTGGGGATGACGTACTTGATGATGCAAGCACGAGAATACATAGGGTCTCGATATCCATGTCTAGATGATATTACACAACTCTACGTGCAGTGTTGACACCCGAATATTATTCGGACGCTAAGTAATGTCACAAGGTCCTAGGTTAAGCATGTACAACATATGAATAAATCAAGACAACAATATGAAGCAGGTACTGCAAGTTTTGGCAAGGTACACTTGCTTGGGGTTCTGACTCCAACTGTAGCTCTGGTAGTAGCAGGATTTGCAGGTAGTCCTCCGGTTGCTGAAATAGACATCACCATCATATTCAAAAAATATCAAATAGCTAAAAATGTTTTTCTTGAGTCCAATTTGGACACAGGAGCAAAAATGACAGTTTCTGGTCAAAGCGGGGTCCACATATGGGCTGCTTCGCACCAAAAAATGTGTCAGAGACAATGGCCTCCAAATTCGTCAAAGTTAGTGTTAACAAGTCCAGAACGATGATACAAACCCAACGGAACTTCTAGAATTGGATTCCGGTGAGCCGATCACAAAATCGCCCGTCAAGTGGAGCCGCGGGACCCAAGATACTCGATTTTGTCAACGTTCTCAGAATCGAACCAAACTTGGGTCACAGGACCAACGTATTGCTACAAGTCCGATGGCGTAAGTTTTGTTTCGATCCGACGTGTGTACACAAAGTTACAATGTATTTTAGAATAGGGCCGATACGGGACGTTGTCGGCGGATACGCGTTGATTCCGGTGTGCTCGCACATCCAAATCAACTTTCGCAAAATCTCACACGTCCGTATCAATGGCGCACACCTTTTGGTAAGGACCGTACGCGACCAAGTCATCCTGTTTGGCGGGACACACTCAGTTCCGGGGAAAAATAGGGCAATATTTTCCTGTTTTTGGATCGCAGTTCGCGATCACCACAGGACGC
>JAYESA010000351.1:147500-162500 GCA_036927795.1 Iris macrosiphon
GACTGTATATTGGATATTGTACTTGCTCTTCGTTTCTTTGTTTCTTTGTGATATCTTATCGTGCTTTTACTCTTCCCCTAGTTATTATGATTAAGGCATATATATATTGCATGGTTGCCCTCCTTTTGGAGAGGTTATATTGACAGGATTTATGAGTTATAGATATTATGACCTAGAATGAACCTTTCCAACGTTCTAACCGTCAATTCTGCGGCGTAGGCTGGACGTACCCACGACTCATACCCGATTTTTCGGGTGCGGGTCGTGACACATTTTTTGTGGCGGTCCATGCAAGGTCTAGTATGCAGGTCTAGTACGCAGGTTTAGTTTCTAGGTCTACCTGCGATAGGATATATGATATAGGCTGAGAGAGATTGTGCTCAATCATAACTATGACCCTTCCTGATTTCTTTTGCTATCTTTAATTTTCCTGAAATTGTTTTCTTTTGCAATATTATTATCCTTCTTTGATGATATCGTATCTCGCACCGTATTGACTTCTTTTGATCTGTGTTCAGGATGCCTCCAAAGACACGGTCTCAGCACACCGTTCCAGCAGCTGCCACTGAGAGGTCTGCCACCTCTCGTCCTGCTCGACTTCAGGCAGCCGCTACCGCTCAACTCGCCACTCCTGCGGTCGAGGGAGCATATATTTCTCTCGAAGATCCTCTTACTCCTATCGATCCGAGAGCTACACCAGTTGTTCTGGTGGTACCTCTTCCACCACCTCCTGTATCGGTAGATGCATCACAGTTGTTTGCGTTCTTCAGAGAGATGATGGACACGCAGTACCGCCAGGCAGATGTTATGAGGTTGGGCATTGAGAATGCTCACCAGGTGGCCATGACGGCAGTTGACAGAGTGGTCCAGGTCCAGCCACAGGCAGAGCAGGCTCAGCATCCGAGGTCGGGCACCATTATTGACTTTTAGAGGATGCGGCCCAAGGAGTTCCGGGGTACGGAGGGGATCCTATACGCGGACGACTAGATCGAGCACATTGAGGGAATCTTTAGGCTGGTACTGATCCCAGCCAGTATGCAGATTGAGGCAGCGGGCAGCCAAATGTTCAATCTTGCCCTTACTTGGTACCGCACCGATAAGAGGATAGCAGTACCGGGACTGACTTGGGAGGCTTTCAAGAAGCTTTTCAAGGAGAAGTTCTTCCCGGATGTGACTCTCAGTGCTTTAGAGAGCCAGTTTGAGGCGCTCGTCCAGGGAAGCATACTGGTGGACGAGTATGCAGCAGAGTTCTACCGTCTGGGCAGATTTGTTGAGGGTTTAACCGAGGCAGCAAAGGCGCGGAAGTTTCGCAAGGGTTTGGTCATGGCGGTCAAGTCCTTGACTAGGAGTGACCGCGAGGCGACCTTCGAGCAGATTGTGAGTGATGCTCAGAGGGCTGAGGATGACTTGGAGCTGAAGACCAAGAGGAGTAGAGATGCTTCTGGAGAAGGCAGCAGTGTAGGCCCAGCCAAGAGGCCATTCCAGCAGACTCAGCTGCACCAGGGTCAGGGTCGTGCGCCCTTTCGGTAGGCGCCCTAGCAGCAGAGGCAGGGACAACAACAGGGTCAGAGGCAGCCCATTATTTGCCCTTTTTGTAGGAAGCTGGGGCACGGATGGGACATTTGCAAGAAGATGCTGGGCAGATGTTTGTTATATGGCACAGCAGATCACCAGCTAAAGGATTGCCCTTCAGTACTTGCTCATACAGCTCAGGGCGGAGGAGCTGCTCAGAGGGGACCAGCCAGAGCACCTGTAGCACAGCAGAGAGGACAGCCTTTGCAGACTCAGCAGTAGAGATTTGCCCAGCACCAGCAGCAGCACAGAGGAGGACAGCAAGGGCGAGCTTTTGCCCTGACCGTAGATGAGGCCGAGCCCGTTGGTGATGTGATCTCAGGTTATGTTCTTCTTGATTCCATTCCAGCACTTGCTTTATTTGATTCCGGTGCTTCCCATAGCTTTGTGTCTGTATCTTTTGCTGTTAGACACCATCTTGTTGCTGAACCTTTAGCTAACTCTGCAAGATCACGACCGGGGGTGGCATCATCCTAGTCAGTGATGTCTGCAGAGACCGGAGAGTTACCTTGGGAGGCCGAGAGTTGAGTGTGTGCCTACTCGTAATGCCACTTTCGAGCTATGACATTGTACTCGGGATAGATTGGTTGAGTATGCACTATGCTAGTATAGATTATCGTGGAGACAGAGTGTTGTTTAGTCCGCCGGGTGAGCCAGAGTTTGAGTTTGCCAGAGGAGCAGCGGAGCAGAGCGAGGGAGTCTTCTGTGGAGACCTGGTGGTAGAGCCGAGGTTGCTACATCCACTGATAGCGGAGTACATGGATGTCTTTCCGGAGAAATTGCCAGGGTTACCTCCGGACAGAGATGTGGAGTTCTCTATTGACCTGGTGCCAAGCGCGGAGCCGATATCCCAGCACGTCTATAGAGTCAGCAACAATGAGCTGATAGAGTTGAAGAAGCAGGTGGATGAGGTTCAGGACAAGGAATTTATCAGATCTAGTTCTTTTTCGTGGTGTGCTCCGGTACTTTTTGTGCCGAAGAAGGATGGGTCGATACGGATGTGTATCGACTACAGGGCTCTGAACAATCTCACAATCAAGAACAAGTATCCGCTGCCGCGTATTGATGATCTTTTTGACCAGTTGAGCGGAGCGAGGGTATTTTCCAGGATTGATCTGAGGACAGGCTACCATCAGGTGAAGGTCAGGAGGGAGGATATTCCGAAGACAACTTTTTGGACTAGGTATGGACAGTATGAGTTCATGGTGATACCGTTTGGGTTGACTAATGCCCCGGCAGTGTTCATAAATCTGATGAACAAGGTATTCCATCAGCATCTGGACAGGTTTGTAGTGGTGTTTATAGATGACATCTTGGTGTATTCGAAGACCCCAGAGGAGCATGAGGAGCATCTGAGGATAGTGCTGGAGACTCTCAGGAAGAAGAATCTTTATGGAAAGCTTTCAAAGTGCGAGTTCTTCCTTGATAAGGTTGAATTCCTTGGTCATGTGGTGACTGGAGAAGGGATCTCGGTGGATCCGAGGAAGATCATGGCAGTTGAGGCATGGAGTGCTCCGAGTTCAGTAGCCGAGGTCAGGAGTTTCCTGGGGCTGGCAGGCTACTACAGGAGATTTGTTCAGAATTTTTCCCGAATTGCAGAGCCGTTGTCTAGGCTGACCCGAAAGGACATAGAGTTTGTTTGGTCAGAGGAGTGCCAGATCACCTTTGATGAGCTGAAGAGGAGGTTGACGACAGCTCCAGTGTTGACGTTGCCATCAAGGTCTGGAGGATTCACTATCTATAGTGATGCATCGAGGAAGGAACTGGGTTGTGTGTTACAGCAGAATGGAAGGATGATTGCCTATGCTTCTAGGCAATTACGTCCTCATGAGAAGAACTACCCTACCCATGATTTGGAGTTGGCAGCGGTCATCTTTGCTCTAAAGTTATGGAAATACTATTTATACGGAGAGCAGGTATCCGGTAGCTATGTGCTTGACTACAGATCGTTATCTTCTGGCAGATCTAGAGAGCTTGGGCATTGAGATAATAGTGCCTTGAGTTGAGATGCAGATGTGGGGACTACAGATTCAGTCAGAGTTGGTAGACCGGATAAGGGCTACACAGTTTGAGGATGAGTCCCTGAGGAGCATCAGGGCGTAGGTTCAGATTGGATTATCAGATGACTTTACCATTGTTGATGATGGTTCATTACGGCACGGTACCAGGTTGTGTGTGCCGAGTGGGTCGTTGCGCGATGAGGTTCGTTAGGAGGCGCATCGATCCCAGTACTCTATGCATCCAGGTGCCAATAAGATGTATAGAGATCTGAGAGAGCATGTATGGTGGTACGGGATAAAGTGGGAGGTAGCGCACTTCATATCCCGATGCTTAGTGTACCAGCAGGTGAAGGCAGAGAGGCAGAGGCCAGGAGGTTTGCTCCAGCCGTTACCTATTCCGGAGTGGAAATGGGAGCATGTGACCATGGATTTTGTTTCTGGACTTCCCCGTTCTCTAGGAGGGAAGGATGCGATTTGGGTCATCGTAGACAGGTTGACCAAATTGGTCCACTTTCTACCATTCAAAGTGGGTACATCTACGGAGAGACTAGCAGAGATGTATGTGCGCCAGATAGTCAGACTGCATGGAGTTCCTTTGAGCATAGTATCAGACCGGGACAGTCGCTTTACTTCACATTTCTGGAGGAGTCTGCAGGCTAGCTTGGGCACCCAGCTCAAGTTTAGTAGTGCATATCACCCACAGATAGACGGTCAGTTAGAGAGGACCATCCAGACACTTGAGGACATGCTTCGCACTTGTGTTTTGGATTTCAGAGGCTCTTGGGAGGATCACTTTTACTTGGTAGAGTTTGCTTACAACAATAGCTACCAAGCCAGTATCGAGATGTCACCATTCGAGGCATTGTATGGATGGAGGTATCGTACTCCGTTATCATAGGATGATATAGGCGAGAGAGCTTTGCTTGGCCCGGAGATGGTGGTTGATGCGGCGGAGAAGGTCAAGCTCATTAGAGATAGACTTCGGGTGGCGCAGGACAGGCAGCGACATTGGACCGATAGCCACCGCAGACCTTTGGAGTTCGATGTATAGCTTAGAATTTAGATTTTGTTCTAGTGTTTGCTTGTGATTGCTTGTTTTAGATTAAGTGCTGAGACCTTGTTTGTGCTAGGTTGGTGATCTGGTGTTTCTGAGGATTTCTCCGACGCGGGGCACTATTCGCTTCGGTGGAGGCGGGAAGCTTAGCCCACATTTCGTCGGACCCTTTCGCATCCTTGAGAGGGTCGACGTTGTGGCGTATAGGCTAGATTTGCCGCCTACGCTAGAGGAAGTTCATGATATGTTCCATATGTCGCAGTTGAGACGGTACGTGGAGGATCCCAGTCACGTATTGGATCACTCAGAGATCGTGGTGGGCCCTACTCTTAGCTATCCAGAGCAGCCGGTGGAGATTCTGGATCGGCAGGAAAATGTGTTGAGGAACCAGACTATTCCCTTGGTTTGCGTCGCATGGAGGCATCACTCTCCAGGTGAGTCGACCTGGGAGAGGGAGGATAAAATGTGCGAGCGATACCCTTATCTTTTCGAGCCCTGAGGTATGGTTCTTTTCTTTTCCTTGCATTCCTATCCTAGTTTCGTCTTTTAATTTCGAGGACAAAATTATTTTAAGGAGGGTAGGCTTGTCACTACCCAATTCTAGAAAATAGGATTTTTATTTGGTAAATTATGTATTGTCTATAATTAATTATATTTATATTTAATTGATGGTTGTATTATTTTTCTATTGATTGTTTTAGGGTCTTGGCTCGTCTGGACCCATGTCAGACCCTAGTGGACCCATGTCCGACCCAACCAACACCCTTGTGAGACTTATTTTTGGGTTTAGAATTATTATTATATTTTATTTTAGTTAGTTGGAGTGATTAGGAGTTAGTTTGAGTGCTTTTGGAACCCCAAACCTAAATCCCATTTAGAATGACTAAAGGAGAGGGCTTTTTAGTCATTTGACTCATGTAAACCCTACTCTAATACACTTGGTCGGCCCTTTTTGCACCTGGACAGCAGCCCCCCCATTCTCTTCTTCATTCCTTCACTTCTTCTTCTTCTTCTTCTTTTTCTTCTTCTCCATTCTCCATTTTCTTCTTCTTCCTTCTTCCAACAAGCTTCAAGTAAGTCATTTCTTCTCTTACTTCTTCTATTCTTCTATTTGAGTTAACCCTAACCCTATATTTTTCCCTAACCTAGGTGTGTAGAGCCTAGACTTAGTGTGGTGGCTTGATTGGGAGGCTTGGAGCTTGAGGGTGGTGATTTCAAGGGTTTTAGAGACTTTGGCCTTGGGATTCCAACTCCTAAGAGGTAAACCCTAACTTTCCTCTTAAGTGGTTACTATTATATAGTGTAATTAGTGGTTTAGAACCTTCCTAGACCCTAAGGCTACCCGTGGGAGAAAGTTAGAACAAGTTTGGTTGTATTTGGAGACTTTGACATTAGGTTTTGTGTCAATTTTGGGTAAAATCTGAGATTGACCCAAATTTGGGTGATGTCCTAGATTAGACGGACCTAGGTAGACGTGCTTGGGTGTCTTGGGAGTTAGTATGTGTCTCCGTTCGGACACGTGAAGTCGTGTCACGGAGAAATGGGCGTTTCGGACGTTTTGGGGGTTTTCGTCGTTGTAGGTTCTATGTACATACACGTTTTTGCCACGGACCTAGAATCGACAAGTTAGCATTTTTTATAGGATTTAGACATCGATTAGAACCCGTGGATAAATTTTGGGCCGATTCCGAGTAGGTTTGGTGTATGTTTTACGAGGTTTTGCGAACCGCACACCACGTGTTCGTCGAAATGACCGAACGACCATTTCGACTTAGTTTCTTGGTTTTGGGCTCGTGCGCGCATTGGGTTAGCTTCGGGGAGTGTGTGCTACAGTTCTCGGGTTGTATTTTATATATTTATAGTTATTTATTGGTGTATGGGTCGTTGGGCGTGTATTGGTGGGGTATTGTGTGTTGTGTTGTGTGTTGTGTTTATATATGTATATATGAGTTTATATATATATGTATGTGTGTCTATATATATATATATATATATATATATATATATATATATATATATATATATATATATATATATATATATATATATATATGTGTGTGTGTGTGTGTGTGTGTGTGTGTGTGTGTGTTTGTATATCTATATGAGTGTGTGTATTTATATATATATGTGTTTGTGTACGTATATGTGTGTGTATATATATGTTTGTGTAAGTGTATATATATATATATATATATGAGTGTTTGTGTATATATATATATGCGTGTTTTTGTGTGTGTGTGTGTGTGTGTGTGGAGTGTCGAGGGGGGAGCAGCTAGCAGCGAGGAGAGCCAGCAGATGCAGCAGAGTGTAGCAGCCAGCGCAGCATAGCGCAACGCGACAAGGACAGCAGCAGCAGCAACAACATGCTGCAATACTTGCAGCAGCAGCCAACAGCATTTGCAGCAGCAGCGGCAGCCAATTAGCGCAACGCCGCGTGGCCTAGCACTAGCAGGGAGTAGCGTAGCGAGGGGGGAGATATATATATATATATATATATATATATATATATATATATATATATATAGATAGATAGTTTAGTGTAAATATATATATGTATGTATATGGGTATATGTGTGTATGTGTGGATATGTATATATATATATATATATATATATATATATATATATATATATATATATACGTAGGTGTTTAAGTATATGTGTTATATATATATATATATATATATATGGTAGCCTAGATAATTACCTAGGTGTATGTCTATATACATAAATAGTTAGCTAGAGGGGTAGTTAGTGAGGGATTAGAGGGATATCTCAATACCTTGAGATATCAAGGTATCTCAATACCTTGAGATATCCAAGGTATTGAGTTTCGAGTGAGGTTTTGAGCAATTGCCTAGGGTTAAGGTTAGAGTTGGGTTTTTATGTATTGGTATATATAATTACGAGTGCTAGCATAGGTTTTAGCGGGTATAGGCGGGGTGCGTAGCCTAGGTTGAGATATTGGATACCGAGGGTATCCCGGTATCTCGAGGAGGCAAGTTTGAAGATTTACTAGCTTAATGAGCTAGTTTTGACCTAGAATTTTAGGGGCACCCTAGTTTGACCTAGTGTTGACCATAATTGCCCCCGTTGACCGTAAAAGTCAACGTTTGACCTAGTTTTGACCTAGAGTTGACTTTTTGGACCCCAGGTTGACTTTTTGACCCAAATTTTACCGGTTTGACCCGTTCGACCTAGAATAACCCTAGAAGCTTGTTTTTAGTTATTTTATATCAGTTTAACTCTTTAGAATCCCGTTTAATCTTGCTTTTCGTAATAGGTTCTTGCGACGCCAGTCCGGATCTCGATCCTCATCAGTTGCTCGGGACGTCAGGCGAGTACCTACCTCTGATTGTTTCCATTTCATGATAGCATTTATATCACCTGTTCTAGAACTGTAATACTTGATTCTGACACATTATTACATGAGCTGGTACTAGTGGATCCCGTCATGAGATGTTATCTCCCTTACCGTGTTCAGCGGGTACTCTACTACGTGTATTTTATCATGTGCTTCGGGTATTGATTCTCATGTGCTATCATGTGCTTCGTGTGCTCTCGCCTTCATGTGCGCGAGTTATTTATCATGTACGTAGCGTGTCGTGATTGGATCCAAGAGTATTAGTGGGGGAGGGGAGTAGGAGTTGGTTATGTGATCAAAGCCAAACAGTATTCATGTGTATGTCGGTTATGCAACTCACGCATAATAGAGTTATCATAGGTTATTCATGTGCAACCTAAGCCGATCACATAACGAACTTGTGCTCAAGGCACTTAGCTAGTATTCCTGTTTTCTCACATGCAGTTACTTCTCTACTACTTGTATTGTTCTCCAGTTTTACATTACAGCTACTTATTCTGCTCCACCATGTATTTATTTTCCTGTGCATCTTGTATACTTTTTTAGTGCTAGTCATATACACCTTACCATGTATTTGGAGTTGCTTTCAGAGTTATGTACTTTGCTCCAGTCCTGATTGGGCATATTTTTTCCAGAGGATCCTGAGAATTTTTGTCCGACATTCTATGGGCCGGGCGTCGAGGAGTGTTGTGACCCGGAGACTGAGGAGGAGCCCGTCGAGGAGACGCCGTTAGCACCCTAGTTAGCTAGGTAGGTTTCCCTGGGTTGTTCCCAGTTGCTATTTTGGGATAACTGTATTTATTATTTTGCTGTTGTGAGATGTTGTAGACTTTAGACTTGGACTGTATATTGGATATTGTATTTGTTCTTCGTTTCTTTGTTTCTTTGTGATATCTTATCGTGCTTTTACTCTTCTCCTAGTTATTGTGATTGAGGCATATATATATTGCGTGGTTGCCCTCCTTTTGGAGAGGTTATATTGACAGGTTTTGTGAGTTATAGATATTGTGACCTAGAACGAACCTTTACAGCATTCTACCGCCGATTATGCGACATAGGCTGGACGTACCCATGACTCATGCCCGATTTTTCGGGTGCGGGTCATGACAAACACACACACACACTGACACACACACACAAGTCCTATTTTAATTTTTTATATATATATATATATATATATATATATATATATATATATATATATATATATATATATATATATATATATATTCCTTTGAAAATTTCTAATATAGTATGACTTAACTTCCTAGAATTATATGTTCATTTGTAAAAGAAACATAGAGAAAGAAAATTCATATGTGTATGTGTATGTAAAAAAAAAAGAATAGTATGATTTAACCCCTATTTCTCATGCAATAATGTTGAGATAATATTGATAATCATGTGATTACAATTTATCTTTTAGCATTTGCAGCAAAGGTCAAATAGAGTTGGTTTGGAATTATAACACGTATTTAGCCACTGTAGGAGATATATATAAAATTTGTGGAGGTTGTGAAGCGGTAGTAGATATATATGAAATGTGAGTGTCAGGGGTCTTGGTATGAGAGTACTGATAGAGAATTAGTGTGTGCCCCCATATCAAAAATAACCAAGGACAATATTATAGTATACACGGATACGGAAATGACTCTTCAACCTCGAGACACAACACGGTATTGGCTTCTTCTAGAACTCGTATCCAACTTGGGTTAGAGCAGTGTCAAACCTATCCTTGACACAGGAGTTCTTGTTCTGGTGGTTGTGGCACATCATTGGTATATGTATCGCATAACTAGGCTTATGTTACAAGCTAGATAAATATAAGTTAAGTGATAAATAGTTTCACGTAGATAATACTTATTATAAAAGTAGAATAACTAGGATCCTGGGGAAGACAATGAACACGTGACGACACATATTTAATAGGGTTTAAAATTAGAGTAGTCCACATGTCTACTAGTTTTCGGCTAGTCACGAATTATAAAACGGATACTCATGAACCACGATATGGATACTCACGCATCACAACTCGAATACTCACGCATCAATAGGAGTTATTAATTATTTTGATGAACATGCGTATCCATCTTTGCATCCATTTGGATAATATACTTGAATGATGTCTATTCATCTTTTCAGAAGTATCTTAAAATGGATCTGAATTACTACCTGCGTCATCGTTCGTTGATATACAGTCATCATCCTGATGATATGTGAGGTGTGCGGGATGAATTCATACAGGGGGTGGAACAGTTCCTGCAGTTCTCCAAGACATTCCCTCAGTACATGGACGACACCAAAATTATGTGTCCGTATGTGAGATGTCACAACTTGAAATATCACTCAGAAGTGGATGTAACATATCATTTGTACTTGAGGGGTTTTATACTGAATTACTATCAGTGGAACTCACACGGAGAACTTGTGTCTTTAGCATCGAAGTCGGAGCCTTATGTGGAGCCGTATATGGATGTCTACGACCACACTGATTACGACGACGGGTGCTTGAACATGGTTTTCGACCCTGCCGAGCCTAGTTTTGATCCGAACAATTATGATGTAGCTGAGGAGGCACCGAATGCCGATGCTGTAAAGTTCATAGAGTTATTGGAGAATGCAATAACTCAATTATATCCTGGTTGTGAGGATCATTCACTGTTAGAGGTGGTTACAAGACTGTTGAGCATCAAGTCTGATTTTAACATGTCGCAAGAATGCTACAACCGACTGATGGAGTTGATTATAGAGATCTTGCCGGTGGGTGCTAAGTTATCTAAAGAATTTTATCGGTCTGAGAGGATGGTGAGATCGCTCTGGATGGAATATGAGAAAATTGATGCATGTCACAACGGGTGCATATTATACTACAGAGATGACAAGGATGAAGATATATGCCAATTTTGTGGTACCGATCGCTATAAGACAACTGGTACAGGAAGGCCTGCTAATGCAAGAAAGTCGACCGATTCGATGCACTACTTGCCTTTGACGTCGCAGTTGCAGAGGTTATTTATGGTGAAGGAGACTGCCAAAAATATGAGTTGGCACAAGCGAGAATAGATTGAAGGAGTGTTGGATCACACATCTGATGGAGAAGCATGGAAGCACTTCGATCGAGAGTATCCAAATTTTCCTTCGGATCCACGTAATGTAAGATTGGGGCTCTCGTCCGACGGTTTCACCCTATTCGGACTCTCGGGCTCCCATTATTTGTGTTGGCTTGTGATCGTCACCCCATACAACCTACCACCTTGGATGTACATAAAGACTAGTTATGTTCTTAACCGTCATTTTCAGATAAGGACAACACTTATGTGGACCATCAACGACTTTTCAGCTTATGGCATGTTATCAGGATAGAGCACTCATGGTCGTCTCTCATGTCCGTATTGCATGAACTGCACTAAGGCTTTCTATCACACCCAAAACCATAATACTGGAGAGCGGGGACGGACAAAACTAGCTGCATATACCAGAGTACACTATACCCCGAGATACGGTTACGGCTATCTAGACATGTGAGTGTTTACTCTACAATCCAACATGCATTCCTGGGTCAAGAGTCCTAGTTGTCTCAATCTTAAGCAAATAACAAGTTACAAGAAGTATAATCACAAAACATATAATAGTAAGGCGTCACAAACTATACATACATACATGATCATGAAGCTAGTTACCAAAATAAAGAACTAGCAGAGTACAATATTACATGATCAGCTCTAGCTATAGTCTAGAATATACTTTACATGTAGGACCACAGGCTAGAATATCAAGTACCAAAGTATGAGCTAAACACGTGCTCGGTGGCTAAATATCTTAAAAGTACAAGTAAAGATCAGGTGGGTGATGAAGAAGAAATCCACTCAAGTCCTCAGATGTTCATGGTGTTCACCATCTGGAGGAGGGAATCACGGAAGATCCTGTAGTATTGCTCCAAAATTTGGCCATGCAAAACCAGTGTGTTAGACCCCAAAAACAGCAAAGTACCACAAGGGCGCAAACTTAGGAACTAAAACCATCATGCAACATTCAATAATATAAGGAAATATAAATAAGAGCAATATGTAAATAAACAGTTTAAGCATTTTTCGAGAATCAGTAGTGGGTACAGTTCAGGAGTAGTAGCTGGATGATCCAAGACAAGACTAGAAAATATACAATCACGACCAAACATGACATACGGTTTACTACCATTAACTAACTAGGGTTATCATAATCCCGGTTACTAACAAATGCATTTAAGATTTTATACAGCCACATGCCCTGCAGACTATCCGGGTTATCCAGACGTAAGAGTACATAACATAGATTATAAGTATATAGTATTTTTCTGGTAAATTGCAACACTCGACGGTGTGCTAGAAATACGTCCCTCTTGACGGAGAGATCCAAATCCATCAGGTGTCATTGGGATACCGGAACTGCATGTAGCCAGAAAATCTCTCTAGATGCTTCTAGATAATTATTCTAGTTATTAACTTAGGCAAGTTTATCAAGGATTCCTGACCGTGGTGCTCAGGAATCTGCCTTAGATATTATGCAAGACTGGATAATAGCTTGACAAGTACAATCAGGATATGGACAAGCAAGCAACCATGAAAATTATCTTATCAGTATAAATATTTTAGTTTTGGAGATTCTAGCATGTCCAGAATGAGTTACGTCGAGCCATTATCAAGTTTATCAGTACATATCAGGTATCTAGAGTTAGGGATCAAGTTCATTCAGTACAAGTCAGGTACCGAAAGTTCTTAGTTTAACAGTGCCATTACATTCCATGTTCCGGGTATTCCTTGTTCTGGTAAGTGTAGCATCCAGGTTATAAGCAATTTAGAAATAGCATGCATCATATGAATTTAACTAATTGGGCCAAGCACAAGGAGTAAATAATCCATAAAAGAACATATAACAAAAAAAATATTGCTACTATGAGTGCTAGAGGTGCAGAAGATGAGCTGGCCGCAGGCAAGAAATAGACCGCATGCAAGAAAGCTGGCCGCATGGATCAAACTGGCCGCATGAATCAAACTGGTCGCATGGATCAAAACAGGCTGCATGCATAATCAAAGGTCCACTCCTCGGGACAAGGGTTGAGTGACGAAAATAAATACAAGGCCAAAAAGTGACTGAAGTGACTAGCCAATAAAGCGTGTCAGAGAAGTGATCGATGTAACTGGCCAATAAAGTGTGTCAGAGAAGAAAAGACAAATTCAGGAGAAATTGTGCCAAGGTGGCGCTGAGTCATGTATTAGATAAAAAAGAGGAATATAGAGATCGGGCCGCATGGACAATTTTGGCCGCATGCTCCTCTAGGCCGCATGCTCCTCTGGGCTGCATGGAATCAGGAACTTAGAGAAAAAAATTTCGTTCAAGTTTCATGCATTTGGTCAAGGGACACATGTACAGATTCAGTCATGCGTCTAACAAGGTGGTCGCATGCTGAGTTTGGAACGAGGAGTCCAGGTTGCATGCAAAGCAGGCCGCATGGAGCTCCTTCGTCCCAGAACAGCAAGTTTCAGTCATGAAAAAATTCTAAGTCCTGAAAGTGTGATTCTCCATGAAATTCTTATTTCCAGCCCGAATCCAGAGAAGTAAAGTTCTAAACCACTTGAAATCAGATGCTCTCTTACATAGAATAACTAGTTTTGGAAAACAACAAGTTTTAAGAGATCAAAACAATAAAAATATCAATAACATATTAAACTAAAAATGTAGATCTAGTCCAACCAAGCTATCAAAACCAAAAATACCAAGAAGTAAACATGCATAGGAGTTCATAGAGCACAATATAGACTAATAAAATACGAGAAATCCACAATAACGAAAAATGCAAGTTCTTTCTCATTGGCAAGATGTACTTGCATTAACCATCATTAACTACTACCACTACTACCAAGGGAAAGGGGAAGGGGAACCGGTCCTGGGCTGCTCTCAGCTAGAGAAGAGGGGAGAGGAAAGGAAAAGAAAAATGAAAAGAGAAAAAAAGTGAAAGAATGGAAAAAAAAGAGAAAGAAAGGGGTTATATATCAAGTGTGATTAACACTATTCACAAATATAGAAATTATATGAGAGCATCTAGAGAAATCAAGAAAAATATACGGGAAGCAATATACAGCAATAGCACACGTATACAAGATATGAACATTAAAATTATGTAATAGTGAGACGAGTCTTACAACTCTCACCTCCTTAAAAAATTGTGTCCTCAAAATTTTAATAAGTCACAGGATCTAGCAAGGAGACCACATGAACCAGACAATAAAACAAGCATCATGGTACGGGTGTCAATCACAAGCTATGAA
The DNA here is from genome assembly GCA_036927795.1 of Iris macrosiphon. NCBI lineage: Eukaryota > Viridiplantae > Streptophyta > Magnoliopsida > Asparagales > Iridaceae > Iris > Iris macrosiphon. The sequence goes on from JAYESA010000351.1 coordinate 161,795, forward strand.
CTATCTAGAACAAGGCAAGCATGCATAAGACAAGATCAGGATATGGGATATACGAACAAGTATACCTTACGAGTCAAACAAATATGGGTATCAATATCGGATATCACCCTCGCGCTCCCAAGTTGACTCGTCCGGTGAGTGATGTCCCCAAGCAACTCAGACTAAATGAATTGTCCGGTTCTTAAGAATTTTCTCTCTTCGGTCCAAAATGGATACAGGCCTCTCCTCATACAAAATATCGGTACCAACAACCAATTCTGAATGATCTAGGACATGGCTTATATCCGGTATATACCGTCATAGCTGGGATACATGAAAAATATTATGTATCTCACGAAATGACGATGAAAGAGCAAGACGATAGAAAACATCTCATACTCGCTCAAGAATATCGAACGGGCCTATGTACCGCGTACTAAGTTTTTTTTGTACACCAAACCTGATGACTCCACAGTAGGCAAAATCTGAAGGAATACATGGTCTTCGACAGAAACTTAATAGGTCGCCGATGCGAATCGACCCAATGACGCTGGCGATCTTGTGCTACTTGAAGATGCTTCCGGACTTGCTTGATGTCACTACCCGATTCTAGAAAATAGGGTATTTTTTATTTTTATTTGATAAATTGTGAATTATTTTTAAATAATTATATTTATATTTAATTAGTGATTGTATTATTTTTATTTGATTATTTTAGGGTTTTGGC
>JAYESA010000351.1:167500-234853 GCA_036927795.1 Iris macrosiphon
CCACTATTGCCCAAATAGCATCCCTGCCAGCTGGGGACCTAGGTAGACCTGTCACAAAATCTATAGTAATATGCTCCCACTTCCAATCCAAAATTGGTAAAGGTTGAAGAAGTCCTGTTGGTCTCTGATGCTCAGCTTTAACTTGTTGACATACCAAACATCGAGAAACAAATCAAGCTATCTCAAACTTTATTCTATTCCACCAGAAATGCTGACGAATGTCTCTATATATCTTGGTTCCTCCGGGATACACTGAATATTGCGAATTATGGGCCTCCGACATAATTCACCACGAAGGTCTCCGTTAGGCACACAAAGACGATTCCCAAAATAAAGAATTTCATCACTGGGAATGTTAAGTTCGAGTCTACGCCCTGCCTCACACTCCGCTCTGAGTCGCTGAAGTTTAGCATCTGCTGACTATGCTACCTTGATTCTTTCCACTATAATAGACTGAACTTGTAGACCTGCCATAAAGACTGTGTTGTCAGGCAATACTACTTCTATGCCCATCTCTTGAAGATCTTCTAGAATCTCTCGCTGTGCTGTAAGAAAGTAAGCTCCTGCTCTCCGGCTCAAGGCATCTGCTACCACATTGGCCTTCCCAGGATGATACTGAAGGTCAAGATCATAGTTTTTTATGAACTCTAGCCATATTCTTTGCCTCATGTTAAGATCCTTCTGGGTAAAGAAATACTTCAAACTCTTGTAGTTAGTATAAATCTCTACTCGATCTTCATATAGGTAATATCTCCAAAGTTTGAGTGCGAAAACAACTGTCGCTAACGCCAAGTCGTACGTCGGATAATTTCTTTCATAATCCTGAAGCTGCCGGGATGCATAAGCTATAACATTGCCATGATGCATTAGAATGCACCCTAGTCCCTTGCCGAACACATCACAATAAACTATGAATCCACCTGTCCTATCCGAAAGCGTCAAAATAGGTGTTGTAATCAATGTTTGCCTAAGCTTCTAAAAAAGAGGTCTGACATGCATCTATCCAATCAAAGTGCACATCTTTTTGTGTTAGCTGCATCAAGGTGAGAAAATTCTAGCAAAATATGCCACAAATCGTCGATAATATTCAACTAATCCCAAGAAACTGCGAACTTCTGCAACTGTCCTGGGTACTGGCCATGTCTCAACTACTTTTATCTTTTTTGGGATCTACCTCCACTCCACCTCTGGCAATGATATGGCCCAAGTAGAAAATACGATCAAGCCAGAACTCGCATTTGCTGAACTGAGCATATAACTTATGCTCTCTGAGAATTTGAAGAACTGCTCGAAGATGATGCCCGTGCTCTGCTTCACTCTGATTGTACACCAAGATATCATCGATAAATACTATCATGAACTTGTCTAAGTAGGGCATGAATATATGATTCATGAGATCCATAAATACTGCTGGCGCATTGGTCGCTCCAAAAGGCATTACTAGAAACTCTCAATGGCCATATCTTGATCTGAATGCTTTCTTGGGTATATTTTGTTCTCTGACTCTGATCTGATGATATCCAGACCGTAAATCAATCTTCAAAAACATGGTCGTTCCACTAAGCTGGTCGAACAAGTCATATATCCGAGGCAATGGATACTTATTCTTGATGGTTACCGCATTGAGGGTACGATAATCAACACATAATCGTGACTTGCCATCATTCTTCTTCACAAGTAGCATCGGAGCTCGCCAAGGTGATCCACTAGAATGAATGAATCCATTGGTTCTCAATTCATCAATCATTCGGTACAAGACTTCTAATTCTGAAGGCGACATCATGTAGACTCTCTCTGACACTAGGGCTGTTCCAGGAAATAGATCGATGGTAAACTCAATCTCTCTTTCTGGTGGCATGCCTAAAAGTTCTTCTGAAAATACATCTGGGAATTCATCAACAACTCTGGGAAATTGTACTTCTTCCGCTACTGCCATTCTCAAGGTTGCTGGTGAAGACTCTGTCTCGCCTCTAGAAAATAAGAATTCTTTCTCTCGGAGAATACGAAAGATAACCTTGCCAGTATGGCAATCTATCGTCGCGTATCGAGCACTTAACCAATCCATGCCCAAGACGACATCATAATCTCCCATAGAAAATTCTATCAATCTAGCAGAAAATTTTTGCATGCACACTACGACTCGACACGATGCACAAACTTTATCGACTGCCACGATACCATTGCCGGTAAGTATATTGAGTCTTACTGATAAGGACTCAGGTTCCAAACTGACTCATGTTGTCACGTCCCAGTCCCAAAATACCGAGGGACTAGCCACGTGGCAATGGCCAACAGCACAACTCCAATAGGAAAACCCAATTTAATGGACCCATTAGAGTGTACTTAAGATGTAATAAATATAATGGTCTACGATACATGTCACAGTCTAATTCTAATCTCATCCACATAAAGTAAACACAATTCAATATGATAGACTAATCAAGATATTAGTAAAAAGAAATATAGTCTATCAACAAGTCCAAATAAAAAATGCCTCGGGGAACAACCCGATAATAAGTTAATACATAAATCCAAGAGTCAAGATATGAAATAACTGGAAGCAGAAATAACTGAGTATGTAACAAATACTCAGGAGAAATCCTTTGGCACAACCTCATCCTCTGGTGCCAGTACTGCTCCAACGTTAACTCATGTCCAGTATATCTCAGGGTATTCTTCTTCTGCTATACCTGGGGACATAATCCGGATCCAGGTCCTCAGGGGACATAGCAAGGTACAAGAATAACTCAAGCCAAATGAAATACAGTATATAAAAATAGATCCATATGGAAAGCTATGTAACCAGCTATGTAAAATGCAAGTTGAGAGCATCACTAGTACTCAGGCTGATACCACTACAAGCTCTGTGTCGGAGAGCCGGGTAGCAGCAAGTAATTTCATGAAAGGCCAGTACATCTGCCAAAGCTCTGGTACAGAGACTAAGGCACTCTCTAGTACCATAAGTGTATATATATATATATATATATATATATATATATATATATATATAATCAGCCTGTAGCCTGTGTGTCTCTACTCACCCAATGTAACCTCACGTCTCATGTCCATAACACGCAAGATCATGACCTCTAACTAGTACAACGAGTCATAATGATATCTATGTATGCAAGTCTTATGTCACGAATCCTGTAAGCCTATACAGAATCACCATGAATAACTCAGGAAAGATTTTGTCTCATGAATAGTGTCAAGTGTCCTATGGTATAACGTACTTGATAAAGCAAGCACGTAAAAATATATAGGATCGTGGTATCAACTCTCTAAGTGACGTTACACGACTCCGCGTACGGCGTCGACACCCGAATCTTGTTCGAACGTTAAGCAACGTCTCACGGTACTAGGTTGAACAGGTACAATACAGAAGTATATTTATATATATATAAATAACTCAAGCAATTAATATCAAAGAAACTACTGCAGGTTTGGCAAGGTACACTTACTGCTCGAATTTAGACGGCTGTACGGTGGCTACTTCGTGGCGGTGGTGCGTGGCGGTCCGGCGTCGTCGTCGGCGGTGGCTCGTCAAAAATGGGAGAGGGTTGGATGGTGGACGAGGGGGTGGGTCTGGATGTTTATATAGGGGTCAGAGTGGGCTGTTATCGGGAGGTGAAGGGAGAGGGACGGCCGTTTAGAATTTGAACGAATAAGGTTGTTTACTGAATTCGAACGGGGTCGGGGGGGGGAATCGGTTACTGTAGCTAGGTTTATGGTTTTCGGGTGCGGGTTAGTGGGTTATTGGGTTCGGGTTTAGGATCCAAGTTCGTTTGGTCTGGGTTGATTTGGTCTAGTTGGGTTTGGTTCATTTTGGTTTGGTTTGGATTGGCTTGGATTGGTTTATTTAAAAATAATGCATTTTAGCTATTTAAAAATAGTTTTTTAGCCCAATAAATTTTAGAAACTTAATAATATTCTATTTTTAATTATACACTCAAAAATATATTTTTTATAATATTTTAATAATTAATTTGAAATACAAAAATATAAATCCCTGAAGAATATTTATTATAATTAATTAAAAATTATAGAAAAATATTAAAATCTCAAAAATTCATAATTTAAAATTTAAAATTTAAAATTTTAAAATTAAATTTTAAAATTTTGGGTATTTACACATGTTGTAAATCGTGCAGACATAAAAGAATGTGAGGCACCTGAATCAAACAATACTTAAATTGAATGAGAGTTGACGAGAATGGTACCTGCCACTACTTCTGTCACGCCCTAGTCCTAAAATACATAGGACTAGGACACGTAAGCATGCCAGCCGCATGGATATGACACTCCAATATATGGAAACCAAAACCCATGCATACGCTGTATAATGAACAATAATTCACAAGTGGTAAACTATCACAAGTCACAAGGTATAGTCTAAATCTCATCCACAGAAAATCATAAATAAATAAATAACCAACAACCAAGTAACTAAATCTCAATATGAAGTATCTAAGGATGATAGTTGGGTAAAAACAAATCCACTACCAAACTAGAATATAAAATAAACACAATATAAGTACAACAACTAACAACCACGGGGCTCGAAGAGAAGACCTCCTCGAAATATACGTAGCAAGTCCGGATCTGCGCTCATGCGAATACTCATGAACATCTATACCTGGAAAGGGACCAGGTCCTCAGAGGGACATAACAAGATACATAGAAGCATGCCAATAAAGTACTAAAATAAATATCCAATGGGTCGCCTAACTATCTATGTGAATGCACGTTAAGAACAATTTTCTAATAAGTGGGCTATCTGGCCATAAAATGTGATTGGCATGATTCTCTTGGAGAATCAGAGGCCTAAAAAGTATGTCGTCTTTTGAACGGCAGAGGTCGCCTGATAATATATAGGGGTCATCACCACCAGTATCTATAACGGAGCGTCCGGGTTACAAAAAAAAAATACAAAGGAGCCCAAATGCCGTACTTGTTGTTCTCCCCATCCCATGCTCTAAGCATGTCACATCCATGACATGATTTGGTTCATAGCCTATCTTTAGTACAATAGCCCAACCCTGCAACCAGACAAGGACAAGGATTGGACTACCGTACTACAATAGGCTATGTCCATGGACTACTAATAACTGCTAAGTCTTCTAGCATGCAAAGTTTCTAACAGCAGTTATCCCTAACGCACGTCCCATACGTACAGGAGGCCAAATCTTGCACGCGAGTTCGTGATCTATATGAGACTCACACTCGTGTAGCAGCTGTGTCACGGCCAATGAAACCTAATGATGCTTCATGATAATGGGGTGATCTCATAAACAAGGTCAATGCATATACATAATAAAAATAGATCACGACGACAACGTCGTTGCATCCAAGTTTCCTTGGACGCGCAGTTTATATAGCAGTTAAAATATATGAACTAAATGATAGAATATAAAGATGCATGCAACATATGGAATATGAATAACAGTACAATGGCAAGGTATACTTGCCTGGCAAAAAAGCTGCGTAGTACCAATAACCTGCTCCAGGAGTCACGCAAAACAATCCAATATCCTATATACATATAATAAAATAAAATACAATATCAGTCATTACACTAGCACATACACAACCATATTGACACTGGGCTCAGAGGGTACACTAGGGGTGGCACGGGTCAACTAACAAGGTCAATTGCTCGTCTAATTACACGGGTGTCACGACTTCAAATACTGTGAAAACAGACAGTCAACTAACACTTGTCTAGCCAGTACATCGGTGTACACGAGGCAGACAATTCCTAATTTTCAGGTCACAAGGTCAAGGTAAAATACATGACAAATCCACGGTGTCCTAGGGTCGTACAATATAATTACATATATAGTCATAACTATTATTTAGCATTTAATTACATATATATCCATATAATTATATAATAATATAACCAATAATTTATATACATACCCATTTGAATACATATACTAAATATATATATACCAATGAATAATATACACCCACACGCGTACGTATACGTATACGAGTTGGGTTTACCGACTCAGGTCTAAAGTTAACTACTGTCATAAAGCAATACTCCTGTCCTAATAGCATATACACAAGCACACATAAAAAATATGAAAGGAGGGGAACAAGTTCGAACCTCGGGGTACGCTCACGGAGACGATGATGACGACGATGAGGTTGACGACGATGACAATGACGACGATGGTGATGATGATTGGGAATAATGATGAGGGGATGATGATTATGATGATGATTATGGGATGATGATGTGAATGATACTGGTGATGTTGATTAGGATGTAGGTTAATTGGGTTAATGACAATGGTGATGATGGTAATTAGGGTTGCTAATGGCGATGATGATTAGGGTTGCTAATGGTGATAATGATTAGGGTTGATGATAGGGATTGATGATGGTGAGATGATGATAATGACGACGATGATGAGGGAATGATGATGATGATGGTGATGATGGGGTGATGATGATAAGATGATGATGGTGAGATGGTGCCGCTCCGACCAGGGGGAGGTCCGGCCAGGGAGAAAAAGGAGGCTGTGATCGAGGAAGAGGAGTTCAGGAAGAGGAAGGAGGCTCGGGGTCGTCCGGTGGTAGAGAGAGGAGGCCGGGCTGCTGTTGAGGAGGTCGGCGAGGAAGGAAGGGTGGTGATGGTAAGATCCATGGTGTCGAGGAGGAGGATGGGTGGAAAAGAAGTTCAGGGGGAAAGGAAGTCGGAGAAGAGAGGGAGAGGGTTGGGCTTCAGGCGAGGGGTGGCGGAGGAGTCGACTGCGGCGGTTCAGTCGAGTTTCCAGGGAAGAAGGAGGAGGCAGATAGTGAACAGCGGTCGAGGGGGTGGTGAGGAAGAAGGAGAGGAGATGAGGCAATATTGGTTGTGGAGTTCGTCGTGTCGCGCCCCGATCCCGTAGGGGCCGATCGTCCTCGCTTGGTCCCTACGGGACCGTCCGTCCTCGCTTAGGCGCGATGTCGTGCAAGCCTAAGTCGCGCTTGCACCAGACAACATACCTGCACAAGATACAAGATAGACGAAAATATACATATATAGGCGGTAAACTCATCTTTTTTCCTCTGTCTGACAGCTGGTGGAAGATATTGTGCGAGGAATGCTTCCTTGAACATTCCCCAAGTGATCCTACCATCCTGATGCTTGGTGGCTAGATCTGCTTTCTTAATTTCCCACCAATCGTGTGCACGTAATCGCAGCTGCATATCTGCACACGCCACCCTCTTGTTCGTAGGTATTGAAGCAAAGCTAAACAAGCTCTCCATCTTTGCGATCCAGTCCATCACCTTATCCGGCGTGGTCCTGCCTTCAAACTCCGGAGGGTTCAACTTCAGGAACTCAACACCTTTAAAGGTAGACTTCCCGGCCGTACGATGAGGCTCATTTATTTTTGCTAATCTTGCTCCTTGAGGCATGGTCGGGGCAGTCACAGGTGTTGCGGCGGTTCCTGATGCACCACTGTGTGCTACTAGTATTGTCACAATATGAGTCAGAGAGTCAAGCTGTTGTTGTTGTGCCAAGGCTCTAGCATCAGCTCGTTGCTGCTGAGCCTCAAATTGTTCCTGTTGTGCAGCATGACGATCACTTTGATTCTAAAATATTGCTATCAGCCTATCAATTTGATCATCGCTAACGCTTGCTGCGCGCGATGTCTCAGGGTTACTAGCACCTGTTTTTGTCATCTTTGCTGCAAAAGAGAGTAGCTTGCATTAGTCTCATAACGTATTATGGACTTATTGCATGGGACGTTGGGTTTTCACACTCTTAGGGACCTTTCATACTCTCGATTTACTTCTTATAGATTCGAAATCAATTTTCGAAATTCGAGACTTTTGAAATCGCTTTAAAACTTATATCATTTTCGAAAATGATATTTGAAGAGGCCAAGGGCGTAAAGCCGTGCTCTGATACCACTTGTCGTGCCCCGATCCGGTAGGGACTGATCGTCCTCGCTTGGTCCCTACGGGACCGTCCGTCCTTGCTTGGGCGGGATGTCGTGCAAGCCTAAGTTGCGGCACCAGGCAACGTACCTGCACAAGACATAAGATAGACAAAAATATACATATATAGGCACGGAGTAAAATACAGAGAACTAAGTTGAACACATTTGATAGGCACACAAATACTATCATTTTATTGAATACTGAAGATTTGGATTACAAAGTGCTTGCTTGGCCGAGTTATAAAATATGCCTTAGAAGGCTTACAACTCTTTTATATTCCCAAAACTAGCCACAACGCCCATTATATTACATCCTTGTAGTAGGACCAAAATAACCAAAACATCTAGCTGAAGAAGAGTAGCCCACTGGAGAGGGAAGCAACGGAAGCAGCACGAACACAGTCCTATGGAAGAGTGCGCACACGCTGATTCAGATTCAAGATGCTTGCCAAACTCTCGCTTCCAGTACCTGGATATTTGCCCACAAACGTGGGTCAGTACTACCACATGTACTGGTGAGCGACCGTGGCCAAACTCACCTTAGAAATCCACACTAAGTAAGCAAATGTAGCTAGCATTATTAGGTGGTCTTTCTGGTTGTCTAGTTTCTTTTTAAAAATTCATGTAAGAAAACATAGAGGCTATATAGCATATGCATATGATAATTCTTACCCATGGCCGAGCGGTTATCCCTGCAGCAGACACACAAGTTAGCCACAATTTACATATATGCATAAACTTATGTATGGTGTCAACAATGATAGGTATGCAAGAAGGTAAACCTAGCATGCGCCCTATCTATATGACGGTCCATGAGTTTCCCCATTATTGGACAACAACACCCCCCAAGATCACGTAGGACCGGAACATCAAGGTGCTCACACAATACCTTCCGGACCGACCGATTCCCAGTGCCCCAGAAATCGATCGAGAGACTATCACCTTGTGCACAAGTTGTCCGAGACCTATGCATGACAAGCAACATTTATAAATCAACTCATAGGATGCACAATATTAGCAAGCATATAACAATCTAATAGCCACACCCCCCAAGATCCCGTAGGACCGGAACATCAGGGCGGACTACTAGACTCTTCTCATTCATTCTTTCATACTTGACACAAACACTAACCATGAAGGTTTAATGCACGATATAGTGATACAGCAAGTAAGTAAGGGGCAGCATTCAATTGAAGTAAAGCAGAAACTTTATGTACATTCGCATGCAGTTTATTTCTTTAGCTTATCTTTTTTGTGTGGCAACATTTAGTGAACTAGAGATCATTTCATTTAGGCATGTGAACTGAAAGATTCATCGAAGGGCCTAAGCCACTCACCGAATGAATCGAACAAGAGGATGGGGAAGCCTTAGGCGACGTTCACTCTTTGGTTATGCGTCCTAAAAATGCAACAATACTTGGTTAGCATACTTTGATCTCTTTCTCTTACGATTCGAAAAGAACGTGCAAGCGAGAAGGAGAAATCATAAAACCAAGTCATCGAAAGCAACTCAAAACACAAAGCAACACAAAACCAAGAAGCAAAGCAACCAACGAAAACTCTTGGACTTATTTTAATAGAAGCCGTTCGATTAATTCGAAGGGTTCATTGCACTTCGTCCGTGTTGATTTGGCGGTAAGGTTTCCCCGAGACTCGATTCTCAACCGAGTCGAAGCAGCTTAGTGTTCCATAAGTAACCGTTCGGAGCGGGGCGTTACACGTCGAGCGGGATAACAGGGAGGTGCTCCGGCGGGACTCAGGGACGGTCGTAGAGGAGTACAGCGGCTCGGGCTGCTCGGTGCAGTCGGGTGGCCGCTGCTCGATTTTGGTGTGATGGGGGGAAGAAACAGTAGTTCAAGATCGAGCACAACGGCTCAGGCGGAGGAAAGAGGAGGAGAACGGGGCAGGGCTCGGTGTAATCGGGTGGTCAGGGACTGATCGACGAGGAGGAGGTGAGAGTTCTCCAGCGAGGATGAGGAGAGAGCAGGGAGGAGACGGCTCGACGAGCGGGATGCAGGCTGAGGAGGTCGAGTCATGGAGGTCCGTGGTCAAGGGAAGGTTGGCTGCGGTGGGTCAGGGCGCTGGATGGCCGCCGGTTCTGGTCTCCGGCGAGGTGGTGGCTGCAGGGGGATCAGCTTGAGGAGATGGAAGGGAGGGGTGTAGTCGGCTAGGTAGTTTCTTGGGTTTTGTGTGGATGAATAAAAATAGGGAAGGTGTTTATTTATACATGTGAAGGGGTTTTGTTGACCTAGGAAAATTTGGGCTTGGTCAACTATTGGGATTGGGCCTTGGCCTCACATAGGGATATTTGGAGGGCTATAAATTGTATTGTTTAAAATGCAAGGCTAGGGTTAAATGAGGGCAATGTTTGTGCATTGCACATTCCAAAATTCATGGAGAAAATTTATATGAACGAAAAATTGGTTTCTTCATGTGTCATGTCCAATGGTGTGGACACCTCAATGCACTTTTGCATAAAAGTGTCCAACAATTAAAAAATTGCATAAAGATAGAAATTGGGTTAAATTAATTAAAATTAATGTGTAAGGTGTTCTATAATTAATTAGAAGTACATGGGATTAAAATTAGGTGGGACACAAGTGTCATGGACATAGAGGACTCAGGATAGAATATTTTCATAAATTGGTTTGCACGAAACAGGTCAAGATTGTGTCTCCAATTTTGATTGGAACGCACAAGGACACAAAATTAGAATTATTTAGAATTACGAAATAACGTCTGCGACAAATATTGTGCGACTAAAATATAGTACAAGAGAGCATAACTATAAGTTACACAAAGGTCAGAATAGAAGGCGGTTATGTCTAGGGCAAGGATTAAAATCTGTAGGAAGGCAATGGCTAGTGTGGTGCTCCAATTATCAAAGCAACGGTAAGGTGCACTATGTGACATAAATACTTTATAATTAAATAAAATATCGTGTTTTATTTCTAATTGGATTCAACTAGCCCTAGTTTCACTATCTAAGCCAAGTAGGCCTATTTTTTTGGTGAGGGGGTTTACAACTTCACCTGAAGCTAACTGCTCTTTCACAGTAAGTTCTATTGCCTGACCTTATCCTCTCGGTGCTGGTCCTCTCTGCTGCAGACCTTCTTGCCTGACATGTGCTTGAGCATGGGCCTACGCATACTATTGTGGCATTTGTTGCTGGTATACTTGAGATTGGGTCGGCAAAGGCCTCTGACCCTGGTTCTGTGTCATGACCCGCACCCGGATATTCGGGCACGAGTACGTGGTTACATCCAGCCTACGCCGTAAAATCGGCGGTAGAACGCTGTCTGGGTTATTTTTAACTATCTAACATCTCAATAATATAATATGGTACCTGTTAAACATCTCAACTCCAAACGGAAGAGTAATATGGTATCTCACAAGTATAATAAATCTCAATCACAAAACAAACTAAGAAAGAAAAATGCACGAATAGAAAAATGAAGGAGAGTAAGGTACAATCCATATTATAAAAAATAGTACATCCATGAATCCCACAAAGAATAGTCTAATACAAGAACACTAAACAAAATCTATACCTCCTCTGACACTGGTACTATGTCCTCTGGCTCTAGGGGAGTATCCTCAAAAATCTCACCCTCCTGAGGGCCGTAATATGTGGGACACAGCTCCTCTAGCCAATCATCTGAAAAAATATATCCAGTCAGGATTAGAGCGAAGTACATACCTCTGAAAGCAGTTCCAATAACATAATCGAGCATATATAACAAGCAATAGAAAAAGGATACAAGATGCACAAGTAGAAAGAATATACAATACAAGTGAACATGCAATAAGCATAATAAGAACTGAAAGTAAACACAAGAATAACTGCAAGTAGAGAACAAGAATACTAACTATGTGTTTTAGAGTGTAAGTTCGTTATATGATCGGCTTAGGTTGCACATGAGGTATAAAGGTAACTCCATTATATGTGAGATGTATAATCGACATGCACATGAGATCAATAGGGCTTTGATCACATAACCAACTCCTACTCCCCCTTCCCCAACCAATACTCATGGATCCAATCATGACACATTACGTACATGATCACGATAGTCACACTTGCACACGAAATAGTGGATGTACATGAAAATCAATACCCGATGCACACGATGAAATACATGTCATTGGATACCCGTTGCACACGGTAGGGGATAACACCTCCTGACGGGATCCATATAGCACCAGTCCGTGAAATCACTGTATCGGGAATCAATGTATACTAATCTAGAACATGCATATATACAATATTATGAATTAAAAACAAACAGAAAAATGTACTCGCCTGAAGTCTTGAGCAAAGTGTGTCTCTCGATGCCCAAGCTGGTGTCTCACAGCCTATATATGGTAGGTTGCATCAATATAAGGTTTAATGATGAAAATAAATAAAGTTGATATAATTCTAGGTCAATATGCCATTTCTAAGTCAAACCAATGCATTCTAGGTTGCAAGAGTCTAAAGCTAAGTCACTAAGTCGATACGCTATGACGCTATGCTATACTAGCTAAGCTAACACACAACAGAGTATTCAAGAAGCCATATCCTAAGATACGCAAGTTTTCTAATATGAAAATAGTTTATATATATATATATATATATATATATATATATATATATATATATATATATATATATATATATATATGTCAATATTGATAATAATATCTCAAAATAATATAAATATGATACCTTGGCCTTGCACCAACGCTTATCGCAACTACCTCGATACCCAATCGAATATCTTGGGTATAGTCCCAATACCATGGTGATACCTTGGTATCTCAAGGCAACCCAACCCTTAACCAACTCAACCTACAAATATAACTAAAAACTAAAGCATCTGACTACAACATAAATCAATACTATAATATCTAACTATATAAAAGTAACTAACACCAAAATCAAATCCTATTTCATATAGCCAAAGACAAATCCTAATTAACCCACATGCTACTACTAGCCATTTAATACTATAACTACTAACTTATTATCTATATACTATCAATACAACTATACTATACTATACTTATATAAACTAACAGTCAACTAACCACCAACTAACACAATTATTAACCACTCTACAGATACAAGAACTGAACCTGCACTATAACTCGAATCTTAGCTAAATAATTAACAACTAACAATACACTGAAATGGCCTAGACAGAAACTAATACACCGATACCAAGCTAGCCCAATACCTGGCATTGCTTGCTGAGAACACAACAACTCCAGTCTGGGGTGTAGCTCTCCCTGCTGATCGAGGTTGCACAGTGGTTCCTGCCCAAGGGTTTCTGCCACTACTCGGTTGCACAGCAGGAAATTGTTGCTGTTACTGCTAGCTTCGGCCATTTGCTGTCTTCAGGTAAATTTCTGCAGCAGCTGCTTCTTCGAGTGAAACACTCTGCTCCCAACTGTAAAACACACAGTGAAGCATTCTGCACAGTCTTTTTTATCCTTCCTAAGTCCCTGTCTTCAGGTATGTGCCACTGCACAGTGGCATGTATCAGTTACTAAAACTGCTCGGGTGACTACATAGTAAATCTGTACATGAACTCTGCTGTCGAGGTAACTGTTCTACTCGTGAACCTGCTGCTGCAGTATCTCTTCATACCTGCTGCAGCTACTGTTCTCTTGTGGAGTTCATACTTGCTGCAGCTACTGTTCTCTTAGCTGTGTGCAATGTATACAGGGATATTTGCTGCAGTCACTGGTCTTTATTGGTAGGCAGGATTGCTACTATTCTCTCGTAAGTTCCTGCAGTTCCTTCAGACTGTGTGCAGTAGCTGGTCTTCATTCTTTCTTTACCTCTGCTGCAGCTACTGCACACAGTGGTCTTCATTCTTTCTTTACCTCGATTTACCTGTGTACTGCACACAGTGGTATGTTACTTGCTGCAGCTCTCTCCATTAGAGGTGCAGACTATACAGTGACTGTTGTAGTGTCACTGTGCCTGTGTTGAGTCTTCACCATACCCACAAGCACCAAACTATCAATACATCCCTACCAATATGCATCACTAAGTAGATATATACATACACCTAGAGATATACATATATCACTATATACCCTATAATATATATATATATATATATATATATATATATATATATATATATATATATATATATATATATATATATATATATATATATATATACCACACTTATACTAAATCCCAAGTACACATACACACCAACATATATATATATATATATATATATATATATACACATAGTTATATGTATATATATTTAGATACCCTCATAATATACACGTATAGACATATGCATATACCAAAACCCAAAATATACTATTACATACTCTATATAATACATAGATAGTATTCACATATATAATTATATATGCATGTATAGTAAAATAAGCCAAAACACAAACACATGGAGCGCATCGCACCAGTATCACACTTTCTCTATGATACGCTTGCGATATGGCCCCAACACACAACCAAACACATCCCGGAGGACATGTACAGGTCCAACACCTAAATTATGAATAATACGTAGAGAAATTAGAGTGTCTATGTGTCTGCGTCATAATGCGATACGCACAATGTCCCGTATCAGAAAAAAAACTCCAAAATCAACCGTTTCGTCAAATTGACGAGATACGGCCTATACATATCCAATTGTGGACATGACCCAAGCTACAAACAAACAATCAAGTGTCAATTTGATCTATTAGATCTAATGACAAGCACTACATGTGCCAATCTCAGAATTCCCCCAAAATTGGTACCAATTTGGTCATAACTTCCACCGTAGGTCTCCAAATGACTCCAAACCAAATCCTATGGGTAGCCTATGCATGTGTGGTCGTTTCTTATGGTAAAATCTCATATCTAAAGTCTATTAGAAGGAGAAAAACTGAATTGTACCTATTGGGAGATGGATTCCCAATGAAAAGTCCCCAAATGACAAGTAGCTCTTCTCCTTGTAGATCTTGGCCTCCTCCTCCTTGCTCCTTGCTCTTTGCTTGTAGATCCTTGATGTAGTGGCTTCAATGATGAATTTAGAATGATTTTGGTGAAGATTTGATGGAGAAATGATGAGGAAATGGAGAAAAAATGGAAAAGAGAAATATAGATCTAGAAATTTGGGGAAGAATAAAATAAGAGCACTCTCTCTCTCTCTCTCTCTTTCTCCTCCCAATTATGGCTGGTCATAAACCCCTCTCCAAGCAATATACAAAGTCACAAATACCCCTTGGGGTCTCTCATAAAGAAATAATTAGGGAGGGAAGGTTCTAGTCTAAAGGTTTTACTAATTAATCAAGTTTCTTAATCCATGGGCCTAATTCATGGGCTCAACTTAGACTAGTCCAAAAGTTTATTTCATGCTCTCTAATTAAATGGTTAGGTCCACTACACAAGTCTAAAATAATCTACACTAGCAATAATTAATAACATAATAAATAAATAAGTCAAGCCATGCACAAATATTAACTATAACTAATCCTAAATAATTAATACACATAATAATTATCAAACTACCCTTGGATGAAAATATGAGGGTGACATTCTGTAAAATCGGTACTGGATCCCTATACTGTCGTCCTGCCGGAAAAGACGATGATAAACTGTCTCTATGTGGAAAGATCTCACTCGATGTCCTGGATCTCCATATGCTAAACACAATCTTTGTAATATGCGGCACTCAGAAAATATGTGCCCAGGTTTCCGACAATGAGAACACCCTACTGAAGACGATGTCCTCTGCTACGGGGGTCAGATTGGTGTCGTTTGCTGGGCTGAGGCTGTTGATACGGGCTCCTCGGAGATCCAATGGTTAAGGCCCTAACTGCCGGGGCTGGTGCTGAAGACTGGGAGTAAGAACCTTCTGAGGTGTGGGTCATCTTCCTTCCTCCAGTTATATCTACGATTCTTTGGGAGGTATACTCATACCTCATTGCTGCTCGCAATATGATATCGAAAGTCTGAAACTTATATTATTCTACTATCAATATAATCTCCAGGTGAAGTCCATGATGGAACCTCCTAGTTCTATCCAATTCGGTCGCCACCAAGGTAGGAGGAAACTGACTTAGTCTGCAGAACTATGTCTTATAGCCGTTGATAGTCATGTCCATCTGCTTTAAGTTGTTAAACCTTTGCTGAAGATCATAACACAATACTGAATCAAAGTACCTCATTTGGAATCTCTTGCTGAAGAAGACCCAAGAGACGGGTACTGACAGAGAAATTATCTGTAGTGCCCACCAATCTCGGGCCAAGTCTAGCAACTGTAGTCGAACTACTGATACTTGCTCTCTGTCAGGCACTCTAGCTGCCTCTAGGATAACTTTAGTGTCCTGAAGCCACGCATCTGATGCAATCGCATCTTCAGTACCATAAAAATAGAGGGTTGAAGGCGCTTGAAGTTGCTTGCCGAGTTTGGGATACGATGCCCGTATCTCTCTAAGGCCTCATGTACTGACTGGATGAGAGCGTCACCCCATCGCTCTTGAGATTCTAGTAACTGCCTGATGATCCCCATCAGGATCTGTGTATCACTTTCTGCATTAGATGGTACTGATGGGACTGCTACTGTGGGTACAATTGGTGGTTTTGACTGGATCTGCTGTTCCACATCTTGAGCCATATTGGACTCTGCTTTAGAATATTGTGGCTAAACCGTAAAGAGATGCTAACCGGCTGGTAGTGGTTGTCCTGCTACTAGCAAAACTCTAGCTGGCTTATCGGAAGGACTAAGAACGGTGTCCCTGAAAGATAGAGAACACTAGGATCAAATCAGAAGGACATGATAGATCAAGGATCAAAGCAGATGTTGAATCAAGATTTATGGGATACAAATTCGATGCTAGAGGAGATCACGGAGTAGCATGATTGAGATATCCAAACAATGATAAACCCCCATACTTCTGAATTTTTAAACCAGCTTGGGTCACCACTTAAATCGTGTCACGCCCTAGAACCAGAATACTGGAGAGCGGGGACGGACAAAGCCAGCTGCGTACACCAGAGTAATCTATACCCCGAGATACGATCGCAACTGTCTAGACATGTAAGGGTTTAATCTACAATCCAACAGGCATTCCTGGGTCAAGAGTCATAGTTGTCTCAATCCCAAACAAACAACAAGTTACAAGAAGTATAATCACCAAATATATAATAGTAAGGCGTCCCAAACTATACATACATAGATGATTATGAAGCTAGTTACCAAAATAAAGAACTAGCAGAGTATAATATTATATGATTAGCTCTAATTATAGTCTAGAATATGCTTTACATGTAGGCCCGCACATGCTAGAATATCACGTGCCAAAACACGAACTAAACACGTGTTCGGTGGCTAAACGCCTTAAAAGTACAAGTAAATATCAGGTGGATGATGAAGAAGAAACCCACTCAAGTCCTCGGGTGTTCCTGGTGTTCACCATCTGGAGGCAGAAATCACGAAAGATCCTGCGATGTTGCTCCAAAATTTGGCCATACAAAACCAGTGGGGTCAGACCCCAAAATAGTAAAGTACCACAAGGGAGCCAACTTATGAACTAAAACCAGCATGCAACATTCAATAACATATGAATATATAAATAAGAGCAATATATAAATAAGCAATTTAAGCAGTTTTTGAGAATCAGTAGTGGGTACAGTTCAGGAGTAGTAGCTGGATGATCCAAGACAAGACAAGACTAGAAAATATGCAATCACGGCCAAACATGACCAATGTCTTAGTACCATTAACTAACTAGGGTTATCACAATCATGGTTACTAAAAAATACAGTTGAGATTCTATACAGCCACATGCCCTACAGACTATCCGGGTTATCCAGACGTAAGAGTACATAGAATAGATTAATTAAGTATATAGTATTTTTTTGTAAATTGTAACACTCAACGGTGTGTTTGAAGTGTGACCCTCTCGATGAAGAGCTCCAAATCCATCAGGTGTCGCTGGGATACCGGGATTGCATGTAGCCAGAAAATCTCTCTATATGCTTCTAGATAATTATTCTAGTTATTAACTTAGACAAGTTTATCAAGGATTCCTAACCATAGTGCTAAGAAATCTGCCTTAGACATGATGCAATACTGGATAATAGCTTGACAAGTACAATCAGGACAGGGACAAGCAAGCAACCACGGGAATTATCTTATCAGTGCAAATATTTTAGTTCTGGAGATTATAACATGTCCGAAGTGAGCTACGTCGAGCCACTATCGGGTTTATCAGTACATGTCAGGTATCTATAGTCAGAGATCAAGTTTATTCAGTACAAGTAAGGTATTGGAAGTTCTTAGTTTAACAGTGCAATTATATTCCATGTTTTGGGTATTCCATATTCTAGTAAGTGTAGCATCAGGTTATAAGAAATTTAGAAATAACATGCATCATATGAATTTAACTGATTGGGCCAAGCACAAGGAGCAATTAATCCATAAAAGAACATATAACAAAGGAAAATATTGCTACTATGAGTGCTAGAAGTGCAGGAGATGAGTTGGTCGCAGTCAAGAAATATACTGCATGCAAGAAAGCTAGCCGCATGGATCAAACTGGCCGCATGAATCAAACTGACCGCATGGATCAAAACTGGCCGCATGCATCATCGTAAGGTCCACTCCTAGGGATAAGGGCTGAGTGACGGGAATAAATACAAGGCCAGAAAGTGACTAAAATGACTAGCCAATAAAGCGTGTTAGAGAAGTGGCCGATGTGACTAGCCAATAAAGTGTGTCAGAGAAGAAAAGACAAATTCAGGAGAAATCGTGCCAAGGCGGCGCTGAGTCATGTATTCGAGGAAAAAGATGAATACAGAGCTCGAGCTGTATGGAAAATTTTGGTTGCATGCTCCTCTGGGCCGCATGAAATCGGGAACTTAGAGAAATTTCTTTTGTTCAAGTTTTATGCATTTGGTCAAGGGACGCATGTACAGATTCAGTCATGCGTCTAACAAGATGGCCACATGTTGAGTTTGGAGAGAAGAGTCCAGGCTGCATACAAAACAGGCTGCATGGAGCTCCTTCGTCCCAGAACATCAAGTTTCAGTCATAAAAAAATTCCAAGTCCTGAAAGTGTGATTCTCCATGAAATTTTTATTTTCAACCCGAATCTAGAGAATTTAAGTTCTAAACCAGTTGAAATCAGATGCTCTCTTACATAGAATAACTAGTTTTAGAAAACAACAAGTTTTAAGAGATCAAAACAATAAAAATATCAAGAACGCATTAAACTAAAAATGTAGATCTAGTCCAACCAAGCTATCAATACCAAAAATACCAAGAAGTAAATATGCATAGGAGTTCATAGAGCACAATATAGACTAATAAAATACGAAAAATCCACAATAACAAAAAATACAAGTTCTTTCTCATTGGCAAGATGTACTTGCATTAAACCACCACTAACTACTACCACTACTACCAAGGGAAAGGGGAGGGAAAACCGGTCCTGGGATGCTCTCAGCTAGAGAAGAGGGGAGAGAAAAAAAAAGAAGGAAAAAGTGAAAGAATGGGGAAGAGAGAGAAAGAGAGGAGTTATATATATTTATCAATGGTGGTTAATACTATTCACAAATCTAGAAATTACATGAGAGCAACTAGAGAAATCCAAAAAAATATACGGAAAGCAATATACAGCAAAAGCACACGTATACAAGATGTGAACATAAAAAATATGCAATAGTGAGACGAGTCTCCCACTTTTCGTTTGAAACACGGAGGAAAACCGTGCTTCTTTTATTTTCATCGACAATTTCTGTCGTTGGATCATCCGTTCCGGAGGAACATGAATGCATTTTGTGTCGGCATTACGGAGAAGACAAATCCACCTCCCAGGTGGCCCGGAGACACGATATGGAAAGAGGTTAAAGACTTACCAAGTGATATCGAAGATCCTACTAAGGGGTACAAGTACGATGGATTTGGTAACACTCATAACTGGGCGAAGAGGAGCATATTCTGGAACCTGCCATATTGGAGCACCAATCTAATCAGACATAACCTTGATGTCATGCATATTAAGAAGAATGTGTTTGACAACATAATTAATACTATGATGGACCTAAAGGCTAAGGCGAAAGATAATCACAAGGCCAGGTTGGACTTGGAAGAAATATACAGACGTCCTGCATTGCATTTGATAGAGGAAGAGAATGGAAAGTATAAGCAGCCAAAGAAAATTTTCTTACTGGACAAGAAGGATAAAGGGAGACTATGTAGGTGGATTCAGGGGCTAAAATTTTCAGACGGGTACATGTCAAATCTGAGAAAATGTGTCGACCCGAAGGAGAACAAACTGACGGGTATGAAGAGCCACGACTGTCACGTATTCATGGAGAGGTTAATTCCGATTGTATTTTGGAAATTCTTACCTAAGGTAGTTTGAGATCCTTTAATAGAGCTTAGCATATTCTTCATAGATCTTTGTTCTACCAAGTTGATCGTCGATCATCTAGAAAAGCAAGAGAATGATATTACGGTAACACAGTGCAAGCTTGAAAGAGTGCTCCCTCCTGGATTCTTCGACTCCATGGAGAATTTACCAATTCAACTTTCCTATGAGGCACATGCCGGTGGCCCTGTCAATTATCGGTGGATGTACCCGTTCTAACGTCAACTGAACAATCTAAAGAGAAAGGTAAAAAATAAGGCAAGGGTCGAGGGTTTTTGTGAAGCCTATGTTCTTGAGGAGATTAAAAACTTTTGCTCGATGTATTTCAAGCCGCATGTTGCTACTAATAGAACAAGAGCTCCGAGAAACGATGACAGATATCAGGAATCTAATGATGCAATATTGAAAGTATTCAATGCTTTCGGTAAGCCTTCAGGCAAAATGATGAAGAGATATCTGAATGACGATGAGCTAAGGGCTGCTCAGTTTTATATATTACCTAACTGCGACAAGGATGAAGTAAAAAGCTAGAGAGGTAAGTAATTAATACGTCAACGTTTAAGTCATCTTAATGTAATACTATACGCTATATTGTTACACTAATCGGGCGGTGTTTTATTATTTTTTAGCATATTTAATGAAGAGGTGAGGTCGATGAGACCAAACATAACAGATGAAGAAGTAGAACATGAAAGGAGACTTCATTTTCCTTCTTGGTTGAGTGCATATGTAAGAATCTTTTTGTGTATGCACTTGCACAATATTTAATAGAACGTTGAACTTAATATCGTTTCCTTGGTATTTAGGTCAATCGTCCCCACACAACACTCAAGAATGAGACTATTAAAATTCTAGCCAATAGACCAATTTATGCGGTCAAAATTTGGCCAAGCTACTGTGTGAATGAGTTTAGGTTCAAGTCAACAAAAGCCCCGATAAGAAACAGCTTCTTGGATCTTGATTCTACGAAAAATAGTTCTTTGTGTATCAGATCTTCGAGCTACAAAGAAGTCGATCCAGGCAGTAATTTATATCGCGTCTTACGGAATATTGTGGATTTTCTTATAATTATGGAACAAAGCCTGCTAAGATCGTGTTATTCAGGTATGATTGGTTCGATCCAATCCAAGATCAAGGTTGGAAAATAGACAAGCATGGTCTTGTGGATATAAACTACCGACGTCGATACCAAGGTTATGAACCATTTGTCCTATGTAAAACCCCATATTTTTAAATATTATATTTATATAATTAATTAGTTATTAAATTTATTTATATTATTACGTAGCTATTTAGATAATATATACGTAGTAATTTTATTACCTAGATAAATATTCATTTAGAGTTATTGCACAAAATCTATTATTTTTATTTTAGGAATCTTGTGGAAGGGTGATAGAAATTTTTTTAGAATTTATTTGGATACAAATATTTTTTTATATATACCTTAATAATAATCGTAATATATATTCGTAATAATAATAATAATAATAAATAATAGTTAATAATAATAATAATAATAATAATAATAATAATAATAATAATAATAATAATGATAAGTGTTATTTGTATTAATAATAATAATATTATTATTATTATTATTATTATTATTATTATTATTATTATTATTATTATTAGTAATAATAATAATGTAATTGAATAAGAAATAGAAAAGAAAAGAAAAAGTAAAGAAAAAGAATGAAAAGAAAGAGAAAAAAAAGAAATAATTAAAAACCAAAAACCTATTAAACTACCCAAAACCCTAAGCCCATAACCCCCCTAACTAACCTAATAGCCCAGCAACCAACCCATCTCCTACCTACCCGCCAGCAGCTATAGCAAAACACCCCCCACCCCCGCGCGCGAGAAACCCCCTCATGTTCTCTCTCTACATATATATATATATATATATAAACCTTAACCCTAAATCACCTTCCCAGCCCGGCGTCGCCGCCCCCGCGCCGTCGACCGCCCTCCAGCGCCACCGCCGTCGATGATGATGCAACGGCCGTGTGACCGGCGTCAACCGAGCTAGCAACAACAAAATTTGGCAGCAACTTAACCCTGTTCAGGCCTCGATTCCTGCGCCATCGCTCGACCAAATTTGACTCCGTCTTGACCGGTATGTTCACCACCTATCCCTCTTCCAATACTATATATTAGTTTCCTTCGAATAGCGCGTAACCCTAGGCAAAAACCGAGGTAAAGTTGAAGAAAAAACGACCACTTTTATTCTCAGAAAAACTGTTGTAACCATCAATGTTTACGGACTCGTATCTCCCAGCACTGAGTTCGAACTTAGTTTTTCTTCTTGCTACGGAAAGACCACCTAACCTAGATTATTTTCTGTCAATTATATTATTTTATTTGATATTGTATGCTGAATTAAATTAGGTTAAAAATTACTAAAAAACCTCTTTTTAAAACTTCCGGAATTTACGATACGGAGCGCGCCCCGCCAAACGGGACCGCCCCATCTCATACCAATTGCACCGAAAGGCGCGTATGGTATATACAGACGTGTGAGATTTTACGAAAATTGATTTGGACGTGTGTGCGTGTCAAAATTATTCCGTATCCGCGAAAAGTCTGTATCGTAACTTTTGCAAAACCCTGCACCATTTAGTATACGCTTGTCAGAATGCGACAAAACTTGTGCCATTGGATTCGTGGTATCACGTTGGTCCTGTGACCCAAGTTTCACGCAATTCTGAGACGGTTGACTAAGCCGCCTATTTATGGGCTCCATAGTTGACTTTTTGGGGGAATTTGTGTTCGGCTCACCGGAATCCAAAATTGAACGTACCGTTGAGTTCGTATTGACATTTAGAATTGATTTGACCTATAATTTGTCCCTTTTAGAGACCTTTATCCCTGGCACACTTTTCGGTGTAAAGTGGGCCACATGTGGACCCTACTTTGACCCAAAATTATCGTTTTGCCCCTGTGTCCAAATTGGACGAAAGGGTAGTATTTTTTAGCTATCTCGCTTATTCTGGGAATGTTAGTGATATTTATTTTAGCATCCGGAGACGTTCATCCTGAGGCCGTAGCTTCTGATCCTGTGTGCTTGACTCCAGGACGTTACACTTTGCAGCTCTCTTGCCAAGCAAGATACCTTGCCAAATTGCTTACAGTACTTTGTATGCTTATTATATTTCTGTATATTCATTGCATGTGTAGTTTCTTTTAGTCATTACTATATATTAGATATGTTGACACACACTTGACACTTAGTATCATGAGAGGACAATCAGTAGGCGTATGGGCTATAATCACTCTGGTAAACCGTAGTAACTGGCACGCACTATGGTAGTCGTGTCCAATGGTCGTTACCCCCACGGTATATCGATTGATAGTGTTACGATGGTCGCTACCCCCGCGGTATGACGGCTGATGATGTTCTAGACGTGTGTGTGAGTTGTGAGATTAGATAGAGTAGCCTACCCCTGCCCATACGTCGAAAAGTTGTCCTCATTATGCATTTTATATAGATTGTCTTGTAAGCGTAATTATATATTTTTTCGTCTATATTGCATGTTTACTGTATTCAAATTGGCATGCTTCTATGTATCTTGTTACGTCCCTCTGAGGACCTGGTCCCTTTCCAGGTGTAGATGTCCATGACTATTCGCAGGAGCACAGATCAGGACTTACTATTATCTCTTCTGAGGAGGTCTTACCTTCTGAGCATCCTTGATTATCTCTAGCGATGGATCGCTTCGCTGATACCTTTATATCATCATCTTATTTATATTGGAGATTTATCCTTCTCCCTCATTTTAGTATTGATTTAGTCATTGGTAGTGGATTTGTCTCCACCCGACTATTATTTTAGATTATTCAGACCCATTATTCTAGTTTAGTTATTCTTTTTCTGTGATTTGTTGTGTGGATGAGATTAGTATATGTTTGATAATAAACGAAAGAAATAAAACAAGGTTTATACGAAACCCTTTCTTAGGTTTACAAACAAGAAGTACTATTAATCCTATACGAGAATGTTAAGTACAAAATTTAATCTGGGTAAATATTGCTATAGGAGTCTGATCTGCGGTCGATCACTTTGTCCCTTGGACCACACGATGATGAAGAAATGCTGTAGAAGAAGGAGATGCTTCAAAGATTACAAAGGGGAGTGGATGCTCGATGCCAAAATCGTTGATCACTACTCTCTGTCTGTGCTCTTCTCTCTTTGATTTTTATAACTTTTCTCCTCAATTCTTTTACTTTTCTTTGACCCTGGACCTCTGTCAATAGAGGTCTCTATTTATAAGGTTTGGTGATAGTAACCGTCCAGTCGACGTAGAAACCGGACAATGAAGAGTGTGGCACTTTTTACGCGACGATTATAATAACTGCCACCCATGTATAAATGATCTTCTGAATCCGCGTATGACGCGTGTCCCATGATGAGGTAACGTGTATAACCGCTACGAGGATCACGGCATGCAAGCCACGTAGGTAACTGCCCCTGCATAGAAAAGGTTGGCGTAGAAGCCAATAACTGTCACCATGGCATAGAAGCCAAATAGTTCGTCAAGTTGGCATAGAAGCCAAGTAATTGTCGAGTTGGCATAGAAGCCAAGTAGGCGTAGAAGCCTGATGCTGCGAGGATGGGTAGCTAGCGTAAAAGATAGCCGATCCTCCTTTCTTGACTGAGGTCTTGAGCTAATTCTGGACCAAATAGCCTTATTACGCACCAATACAAATATAGCCTGAGTTGGCGTATTCCGAGGAGATAGCATACGGCGTACTCCTATCGTTAAAAATAGCCAGGTTGGCGTATTTCAAGGAGATAGCGTACAGCGTGCTCCCATAGCTGAAAATAGCCTGATGGCGTAATATGCAGAGGTAATGATGTGGACGTATTAGCCGTAATTATGGCTCACCCAGTCTTTGAAAATAGAACCAAATCTCGTGCATTAAATGCAGAGATCTGCCCCCATCATGCGCATTAACTGCCGAGACGTGCCTCGAGCTCTGTACGAAGAGCAGCTTTTGATATGGCGGTTTATTTTGTCTTTTGCTGAGCGTAAAAGCTCACATCTGCCTATGTAAAACTAGGCAGCGTATTCCTTTGTATGCGTAAAAGCACTTTGTATCAAGGAAATGTCACTAAACGACGGTCTACGTCTCTGTGCCGCCCCATCATTACAGTCGTCGTCTGGATAGTCGTGCAGTACTCTTTGTCAGGAGTCAGGTTCATTGCATGATCTGACAGGTTCATTCGAGGAATACGAAGAGTTCCTCGTACAACTTCCCACCGCATTAAAAGTGAACGGTTTTTACGCCAAAGTGGCGATGTAACAACCTTTTACGTCGAAGCAGCCTGGAAATACTGCATTATGCGGGTTATTTTGGAGCTATGTTTTATGCTGCACTAGCGATGAAGCTCTACTGTACGCCGGTGGCTCTGAAGTCATATATTACGCCACACAGCACTGAAATTCTGCTTTACGTGGATCTTATGCATACTGCGTATAGTTCTGCAGCGTATTTTTTATGCTTCTACAGGACCCCCTTCAAAGTTTTCAAATTTCTCATAATTTGAAATACTTTGAATGAAGCATGAAACAGTCAAGTCTGACTCGTTCATCGAGGCTGATTTCTTGGCAAATTTTTGGGAGTTTGTTGGGATTCAGTGTGTTCTCTTTTGCCTATATAAAGGCTGATGAGTTAACCTGTTCTTCCCATATTTTCTTTACCATACAGAGATAATTGTCGGACTTCGTCGGGTCGACTTAAGGAAGAAGAAGATCATGTTCTTCCAGCATGTAAGGAGCATAAAAAGAAGGCATCTTCGAGCAAATATCCTCTGCAACGATGGATCATGGAAGGATATCATAGCTTTTTTTGCTCGGGATGATCAGCAATTTTATATGCCGATTCGTCCAGGAGAGGGGAAGGGTCACATTCGACCACACAACTTGCAAGCTGTATTTTCTTCCGTTACGACAGTGGACGAGGGCAGACAAACTAGCCCTGTCTTCCAGTATTGAGTTGGGTCTTACACCTCAACTCAATCTGTCATGGCGTATGGAGGATGGGCTCTTAAATAATTTAAACAAGGCCAGTTTTGTATCCTCCCGCCATTAATTATTTTCTTGTTAATCGGCCGCGGAAACCGACTAACTGCTGAAGAAGACGGAAAAGATCTCCACCAATACGAGAACCTGGCAGAACAGACACTTGGTGTGATCCTTAAATGAAAATGAGATACCCTTGCTAGAACAAGGATTTCCAACATATGTAATCATGATGATAAAAAACCCTTTGTAAACTATATTTCCATCATAGGTAATCATGATTAATAAAATTGTCTTCTTTTACGCATCTGATGATTTACCATATTTTTGCTGTGATGAAGTCTGAATATGTGTAGCTCCGACACGTCTGAATAACTTTACGCCGACTCTGATAAAAAGAGTATTTGATCTCATCCCGTCTTTTATGCGTAACTGAGGACGCGTAGAAAACTCCTTAGCATTTAAGTCGCATATTCGAACTGTCCTGCTGTTTTGAACGAGGAGTTGCCTAGAATTCTGAACTGGCACTTCTCTGATAGGAAGAATTCTTGTTCAGACCATCATCTTCAAGAATGATTTCCCGAAAATCCCTTGAAATAGGGCAAGAAATGGCTGTCAAAACTGACCATGCTTGAACTGTAGAGAAAATCTTCAGACTGGATTTTGGATGAACTTCCAATCGACCCAAGAAGAAGAGTCATTTTTAATGCTGAACTCTGTATGCTTTGGGTACTTAGGATATTTTGAGGTCAAGAAGGAGCATCTTCTGCGTGAACCGTTGTAATTGGCCGCCTTGAGAATTGTTCAGATGTACGCATACTCTGGCCTGCGTATTTTAAGATATGTGAAAAGTCATAGATCTGTAATGTAGATGAGCATAAAATCATAGGTTTGTAGCCTCTGGAGCGTAAAAACTGCTGAGCATAAGAGCATCCGGGCGTAAAACCATAGATTTATAGCCTCTGTACAGAAAACTTTCGAGCGCGAAGTCGTAGATTTGTAGCCTCTGAGCGTAAAAAGCTTCTGAGCGTAAAATTATAGATTTGTAGCTTCTGAGCGTGAAGTCGTAGGTTTGTAGCCTCTTGAGCGTAAAAGCTACCGAGCGTAAAAGCATCCGGGCATAAAACCATAGACTTATAGCCTCTGAGCATAAAATCGTATATTTGTAGCTTCCCGGGCGTAAAAAGCTCCTTGGCGTAAAACTATGAATCTGCTCTGCACGAAAAACTTTTTGAATTCGCTGACTGTCCGTCTTTCCTAAATGATAGGCTGACATGGTCCCGAATCATAACCGAATATTAAATATCGGATTTGGTTAGGGATTCGAGGAGTCTATCTGAACTCTATAAATACCCAAAGGCCTTCATAGAGAAAACTCTTCACCTGTCTTTTGCGAAAGAAAACCTTCGTCTCTTTGAGAACTCTTCTTCGTTTCTTCTCTGAGCACTCTAAGTTTTTTAGCAATGGCGTCGAAATAATCTTCGACTGCTAAGGGGAAGAAAGCTGCCTCATGTTCTCTCTCCTCTACTCAAGCACGAGCGACTCCGATTGGGCTGAGCGAACCTCGCTCTGAACGAAGTGTCCCACCGTCAAGCTGTGTACCGGGCGTTATAGGTAAAACTTAATTTTGGGACGACAAAAACGAAGAAAACCCTTCGCACACGTTGTACGTGCACGCGCTAGGTCATCTTCTGTGCGGAGAGCCTCTTCGAGGAAGATGATGCACAGAGATATTTTATCATTTACGTCCACATTCCTAATGTGTCAGCGTAAAAACTCCATATTTTCGCATTCTGGCGTAAAAGTTTTGACTGTTGAAATTCGACGTATACTACAAATTTTGGGTGTTACGCTCTGGATGAAAATTCTGGCGTAACAACTCAAATTTTGACAGTCTGGCGCAAAACACGGACTGTCAGATTTTTGTGTGTACTGTCAATCTTGAATTTTACGCCTAGGTAATAGGTTCCAGCAAAAAAACTTAATTTTTCACAGTCTTGGCGTAAAAGCACAGACTGTTGATCTTTGGCATAAGCTGCAAGATATAACGTCTAGTATAGAAACTGACTTGTTCTTCTTGTATTTTGTAGTTGACTTGCAGATACCTCTATTGGCTGAGGTAATGGGTTCTGCTGCTGGGATGCTGAACTCCAATTACCTGGAGGATCTGTCCCATGTGACGTTCCCTATTTCTGGAACTCAGTATCCTGAAGGAAGGAGAAGTCTGATATCATCTCAAGGAGAACGAATGCTATTGAGCACGATCAACGGGGAGCCCCTGACGTATATAGATGGGGCCAAGTATGTGAAACCAGCTTTCCTTTTCGGGGATATGATTGACAAACAATCCCAGACGAAGCCCAAGAAGGAAGACTGGTTTTTACTGCTGGGGGCATGGTCATGTACCTGTCCAAGATGCCGAAAGATTATCCCATCTCGGCCCTCTTCCATGCCACGCATCCGAGGAAGATGTCATGGACCCTGACCCCTAACCTTCACGGGCAGCCGGGAAAGATATTTTATCAGAAAGGATCAGACCAAGGATCATTTATGAGCCGCCCTTCAGGCCCTGTATTGCCTTTCAAGGGATTGTTTCCGGGCAGTGTCCCGAGTGAAGATACTTCACTGCTCCAACCAGTCCAATTATCGACTGTCTGCAATGACTTCATGGGGCATGGAGGAGTATACCCCAAGGTTAATCCTCGAACCAATGGGTGGCTTACCCCTTCAAATCTTCGATGGGCTCGTTTAACTGCCTGGGCCCTGAAGAACTTTCAGACGGAGCTGGAGAGCATTGGTCTGTTTGCAGCTGTGAGTGCTACCAGTGTTGGGCTGCCTCCCAATCCCAACCTGTTTTTGGCTTTGATAGAGCGATATATCTCGCTCACTGGAACTTTTGCCACTCCGCTAGGGGAGTTGGGATTGTCCCTCCACGAGATGGCAGAGATTTCAAGACTGCCAATGGGGGATACTCCTTATGAAGAGTATGTTCCCACAAACCGGGAGCTGGAGGATACAAACCCTCGGGTGGTAGCAGTGTACCAGGAGCTGATGTGCCATTATCTTGCGTGCACCACCTTTTACAATGAGCCCTCTGATTTGGCTCATACCAACAAATGGGCGTCCTATCTCTTCTTCCATCATGCCCGGGATGCTAAGCCAGACAAAGTCGTGGATAGCAGGGATAAGCCTTTGAGCCTTCTGAGCGTGCTTAATGCTCAAGTAGTCGATGATCTTATTGAAGATGCTGGAGCTTCAGATCAGGTCCTTGATGAGGAGATAGGTAGTTATCCTGCAGGCACTAAAGCCTACAGTTATATGAGGCATTACCGCAGGCCTCTGTCAAGGGAAGCTCAACTGGCTGGCTTCCTCTCTGTATGGCTACGCCGACTGGTAGTACCTGGCATTGCATCTTCGGATCGCATTCACCGCAACACCTTATGGCCTGCAGTGCGTCTAGTGTTCGGGAAAAGACTGGGCCTGCTCCCTGCCATGGTATGCTGGATATAAGCTGGCCTGAGGGCCATTACTGATGGGCTGCTTGCCGATGAAACACGGCGTGACAGCTTTCCCAGGGTAGAATTATAGTTCTTGTATTTGATGGGATGGCTAATTCTTCATAACCCCAGGGTGATGTCTCCTGGCTCTGCTAGTAGTTCGGGAAATAATTTCTTGTTGAATTACAAGAATTCCACTTGGAACGTGGTCACAGTCGTAGACTGTCGGCGAGCGTTAAATTTCGCTCATAGCTGGAAGCTCTTCTGTATCGTCCCCACTGTACACCTCAATCAACAGGGGACGAGGCTTCAGGATTCAGGTGACGGAAAGACCGTTCTTTCTCCTGAAGCTTTTTATTGGTTGGTCTATATTAGACCTTCCCATTTATTGTACAGAAGTGAAGACCATTGCTTCTTGGAGCCCTATCTGCCTAGTCGGTTCGCCAGGCAGTTTGGGTATGACCAATTGCACGTGGAAAACGCCATCACCAGCTTCAAGTCAAGAGGTGGACTTATTGACGGAGCGAGAGGATGGCGGTATTTCATAATGGGTTATACTGGAGCGGCCTTTACTATACCTGCGACTTCTCTCTCCATGGAGTTGCGCATCCTCCATTCGTACGTCCAGTTTTATGTGGCCATCAATACCTTCCATTGCGATTTTGATATGCATGGAAGTTTTAGGATGCCCTCTCGTAAGTCTGCTGGAAGAGAGGATGTCCCATCAGTCTCATCTAACGAAGGTGAAGACGCTGTCGGTACAGATGAGTTCTTGTTGACAGTACCGAGAAGCGCAATACCTCTGCCTGCAGAGCCTCTTGTTATCCCTGGAAAGCGAAGGGCTCCTGTTCTGAAGGAGACTTCCCCTCACAAGAAAAAGAAGACTGTTAGTGGTCCTGTCAGGACTTCCAGTCATGAGGCTCCTCGGAGTGAGCCTGCTGTTGCCCCTGTTGGGGATGATTTTTTAACTAGAGGTCCTTCGCCTATTAGAGAGGGGACCTCCACAGTTCCGGCTGGCAGTGCCGGAGATTCTTTGCTCTAGGCTGCTGTCGCTGCTACCGCTTCAGGTAGTGGTACGAGATCGCCTTCGGGGCCGAGCCAAATAAGAATATCTTTATCCAGACCAATAATGGGAGTAACCCCTGCCGCGTCTGTAAGTATATCCAGTGAGATTCTACCCGATGAGCCTCAAGTAGATCTTGGTGAAGACCTGGAGGAATACCTGCCATTGTCATTTGGCGCACCCCCTTCTCCAGGTATGACAGCTCGTTTAGCATCATTAAGAAATAATTTAGCTATATTGGCTGCCGACGCGACATATATACCATCGCCCATGGATAAATATCGTCTTTATGCCTCTTTTAGAAAAATTAACATCATGTTGGTATTAACTTTCTCTTGTCTTCTTTTTTAGGAGAAGACATCTACGGGGAAGGCAGCGTCGACGCAACTTTTGGCTTTGTTGCAGCTCCTGCCGATGACATGGAGGTGCCCGATTTTGAAAAGGAAATATTTTCGGGTGCCGGCTCGCCCGAAACAGTTCCGATATCTCGAGAGGAGGATGAGCCTGTCATTACGACTATGCCTCCTTTGAGTACGTCAGCCACTTCGGCCGTTGTCGGTGCCTCTACCTTTGTCGCGCCCTCTACTGAAACGACGACTGTGACGACACCCTCTGCAGTCATTCCTGGAAGGGGATTCGTCGATATTGCAGCCACTCCCAGCGTCCAATCTGATTTCGCCATGCTGATTGAGCAGTATACTAGTATTTTCTACACTACTTTGAAAATGCTGATATCAATGGTGCTGGAGAAAAATCTAGGTTTTGAGGCTCTGAGGAGGTCCTCCCAGTTTGTGATAGCGTCGATCAGAGATTTCAACGACGCTGGGAGAGCTGATACACTGGAGCAGATAGTTAATGGTTTGGAACAACCCATTAATAATTATTTGTAATTATCCCAAGGCAGCCTTGATGACCTGATTCAGGCTGAATATGACTCTTTGACTGCGAGGCTTGTCGGGGAGATGGAAACTCTGAGCAAGTCCATCAAGGCTCAGCAGAAAGAGATGAATGAAGAGCATACCATATTAGAGTATGTCATTCCCCAGCTGGCCAAGTGCGATGCCGAATATGAGGAAGATGCAGCGAGGGTCCGCAAGTTGAAAGATGAACTCGCTCAGGCAGAGGAGAGGATTCTCGTTTCATCGGCAGCTAGAGATGTGTTGAAGAACCGACTGGAAGCGGCTCAGCAAAACCTGACACGTGTGGGTATCATCCACGCAGATTTTGTACGTGCTTGGTCTGAAATGTCTGCCTTGAACAATGAGGAGGCAAGGTTGGAGCGGGCTCGCGCTACCGTTTTAAGCTCCAGGAATGAGAAGATGGCCGCACTAGCGCAGCAGATCCGTGACTTGACTGCTCCTCCCCAATGATGTACTATTTGCTTTTATATGTAATTTGCTCTTTCTGGAGATAATAAAGAGACTTTATCTGACTTTGTGGACCTATCATTTTGGAATATAAACGATAGGCTAGGGTTGACCGGTATCTCAAGGAGGCGAGTTTGAGAGTTTATTAGCTTAATGACCTAGTTTTGACCTAGAATTTCAGGGACACCCTAGTTTGACCTAGAGTTGACCGTAGTTGACCCGGTTGACCGCCAAAGTCAAATTTTGACCTAGATTTGACCCAGAGTTGATTTTTTGGACCCAGAGTTGACTTTTTGACCCAGATTTTACCGGTTTGACCTAGGACGACCCTAGAAGCCTGTTTTTAGTTATTTTATATCTGTTTAACTCATTAAAAACCTGTTTAATCTTGCTTTTCGCAATAGATCCTTGTGTCACCAGTTCGGATCGCTAGTTGCTCAGGATGTCAGGCGAGTATATTCTCTGATAGTTTCTATTATCTGATGATTATTATGATTCAGCTTCTAGTATAGTATCATCTGATTTTTTTGGTACGACACGGACTAGTATTTCTAGATTCATTTACTTGCAACACGTATATTTTATGTTTCTGGCCTCTATTCTGGAATTACCTACTGGCATCACTACAGGCATCACTCATGTTTCTGGCTGGACTCATACTTGATTTACCTGTCGGGTCTTGGATTCACTTGTACTAGTCGGGGCGGGAAAATACTCGAGTAGACATATAAATATTCCTAACTGGAATCACTGGAATTACCCCCTCTGGTCTAATCTGGAATGATAGCAATCGCACACCCAGTGTGCGTTGAGCCGTACTTACCCCTAGCCGTTTATATGTCAAAATAGGTATTTCAAAGACACGAGTTCATTCTTTCTAGTCTGGAGTACTCTCTTGCATTTCTTACTGGTCTCACTTACATGTTTCTGAACTTGACTCATTACATGTACTCTTGCTGGACTCACTTCACGTTCTTGTGCACATACTTGATCTTAGTTTAGATTTTTTGTATCTTGTAGTCACTACTATCTTGCTTCTGATATTCATGCATCTTTACCTTTATGCACCAGTGATATGTATATATTTCTTGTTCATACTTTATTTCCTTCACCTTGCTACTTGCTACAACTACTTTATAGTTTTTATCATTTAACTGGAACTGCTGTTAGAGGTGTACTTACTCCAATCCTAACTGGATATATTTTTCAGAGGATCCGGAGGATTGGTGTCCGACGTTTTATGGACCTCAGCCTGTCGATGGTGCAGACAGGGACCCCCTAGTTTAGGAGTAATTTTTGGGTTGGTAGCCGGGATCACTAGGACCTCAGTTGTTGTTTATTAGCTTTTGGTACCGGATTTGTCTCCGGTTTTGGATTGAGACCTTGTATTATATTTGATTCAGGATGTTGTATTATTATTATTTATGTTGTGGTTGTTTTAGTAGCAGTTGTTTAGACTTTGTAGTTGTTAGATTTCTGTGTTATCTTATCGTACTTAGATTCGTGATTGAGTACTTGAGTTATCATTATGATATTGCTCCTCCGTTTGGAGTCGAGATCTTGACAGGTATATATATTGATTGCATGAGATTGTTAGCTAGATAGTAGACCTAGACAGCATTTTACCGCCGATGTTGCGGCGTAGGCTGGACGTACCCATGACTCATGCCCAATTTTTAGGGTGCGGGTCGTGACACTTAGACTGGGGAGCGTGCTCATTCAGAAGGCAAAGGTGATATCCTGTGCTTCGAGGCAGTGGAAGCAGCACGAAGAACTATTCCATGCGCAACCTAGGAATTGTGGCGAGTGTGTCCACGTTAAAATCGTGGCGACACTATCCCTTTGGCGTGGCGGCGAGATCTTCGTGGATCATACGAACCTCAATATAGATGTTCACCCGGTGAGGTAATGAGATGGCAGAAAGATATGTTTGGCTGAGATGATCTAAAAGCAAAGTTGATATTTGGGTAAGTCGCCTAGTTGGGGTAGTATCAATTGAGATGATCGTTCGGTGCATGAGATATATTTGGAGATGTTGCTAGTGCGGATTCAGAAATAGTTAGATGGATTGAGTTAAAACATGAACTGATTGAGTCGGTGGAAAATCATCATATTTAAGAATAGTGCTCAATCGAATATGTTGGAATGGAAATCAGGATTGGTTCAATTGGGAGTAAAGCAAATCGATACCTCAGACATAAAGATACCTTTGTAACTTGTCCAAATTTGCTATCGCAAAGCTCGACTGAAATGCATATATTTTTGGGACACCTTAAATATGTGTACGATCCAGAACTAAGCGATACGAGAAATTCGTATTGAGCTGCAAGGAGGATGTGGGAATATGGAATTTGTACGAGCGTTCAGCAGAGCAAGATGCTGAGTCAGGATCGTGAGTATGAGAGTTGCATAGAGCAGAGTCATGAATTGGACAAACAGCATGTGATAGGAATGAGTACCAGCACGGTTCGTGGATGAACCTGATTCTAAGTGGTATATTATGTAACGCCCCGCAACCGCACGGTGCGTTACACTGAGTCGGATTGAATAAAATAATAGCTGGTTATATTTGATTTGTTGGATTTTGGGAAGAAGTATTGATTGAGTTGGTTTCATGTGCAGATGGTTAGCGGAGTTCGATGGGAATCAGGTGTTCGTTCAGAACAGTACTGAGATAGCTGGATTGGAGCGATAATGTCGTCTTCCTTAGTCCGATCGGTCGGATGATTTGGAGAGCACGGCCTGCTCGCACGGTCATACCAGTTGAGTAGATCGCGCTTTGCATCGGACCACGGGTTCAAGGAATCGGCCATATTGGCAGGACAGGATACTTAACGGAATCAAACTATGTGAGTGGGCTCTTTCCCTTCTCCTCTACTCCTTCATGCCTAATAATATGGAAAACACGTAAAGGCTTGAACACTTGGACTGGAACTTGGGAATCACTATACTGAGGCGTGTATAGAGTGAACATCGTTTGCTTGGATAGGATTGTGGCTTGAATTAGTTTTCGCGTTGGATAGTTGGAGCTAGAGTTGGATTATACACTTGGGGCAGTTGGTTGAATAATTGGAATTATGCTTGGACAGTTAGAAATATACATCTTGGTTGGAACATCGAGAATTCGGGCGAGCGAGCGAGCGTGCATCCGTGCACGGGTATCATTTGGGCGCTTTGTCTAGCAAAGTGTGCAATTGTGGTTCAAAATCGAACAACTGCATCGACGAGGGCATTGTGCCACTGTTGGGACATTGTGCCACTGTTGCGTCATTGTGCCACGGGATTGCTCTGAGCGTGGGGTGTTGCACCCATTTGAAACACTGTGTTGAGATGAGGCACAGTGCCTATGGGAATTACTTGAGATTTGGTGCCTTGGGCTAT
Organism: Iris macrosiphon; assembly: GCA_036927795.1. Lineage (NCBI taxonomy): Eukaryota > Viridiplantae > Streptophyta > Magnoliopsida > Asparagales > Iridaceae > Iris > Iris macrosiphon. The sequence continues at coordinate 203,177 of JAYESA010000351.1, forward strand.
ATGTTGGAAGAATGGTTATGGAACTTTGGTTGGATATTTGGTTGAACGAGTCTAGGATCGCTTGGTGGGGCGAGAATGTTCGATCCTCTCATCATACCTACTTGGTGTCTGCATGTCACGGACAACCTGTGTTGCACAGGGTTTGGTTTCCTCGAACGGGTTGGCACCGGGGCACCGGGACCGTTCGGCCATGGAGGAGACAAGGGTAACGCATCTTGGGCGCGAAGCCGGTAGTTTGATACGTACCAGAAGGGGGTAGCTGCCTATTGCTGGATCGGGTAGGACTGCCTATTGATTAGTTCGATCAATGTCCTTTATGGCTTGGCCAGTGACTTCATATAGATAAGTGTTGGCTTGCTTTTCTTTTGTTGGTTTGGCTTCGTGTAGGCACGGCCACCTTGCCTCGGCAAGAGTGTGCACTATGAGATTGGATTGTAAGTTTTGGTTGAGGATGGATATTGAGGCTTGGTTGATGGTTCGATATGTTATCGTGTTGCTTGGGTTTGAGTAGGACATGTTGCATGCTAGTTTCCTTCGAGTTGGTTATATATTGCTTGTCTATTTGTAAAACCCCTCGATTAATTCTATAGATAGTCAGGTTTGGATTTGGAAAATTTTGGATTAGCAGCAGATGTTGAGGTTTAGAGTAGTGTTGTCTGTTATTTTATTTAATTAAACCCTTGGCGCACCGTATCATTGTTCAATTATTCGGAGCCCATTATCAGCCCATAAATTCCATCGGACTATTGTACTTCTGACTTGACTCGCCAAATTAGGCACTGGACTTTTTCGCCACTCAAAATCATTTTCCTTGTGCTCTAAATTAATTGCACAATTTTCTGTAACCGAAATCCCATAATTAAATTTTGTGTCGGACGCCTGTGTCGTTACCCTCAGTTTTGAGATACCAACTTAACCCGTTGAGCCGGACCAACTAAAGGGTCCAAGACTGACTCCAAGCCCCCACCATTTTTGACCTTTGTGTCATTTTCGAATTTTGACCCCAAGTGTTCCCATTTAATTTAAAAGCGCGGGACACTTTAATTCTATTTTAATCAAGGATACCAATTTTGTCTAATCCTATTTTAATCCATAATTAATCCCGATGGCCATTAAATTAAACCCGTGCCAAACCCCCAATACCCCCTCGCCATGCAAATCATCAACCGTAATTTTCTCCACAATTTTGGCGTCATTTTATGTATTCGTGCAATTTTCCGAATTTAAGGGGCTAAGTTGCAATTTAGTGATTTTAGGTGCCCTCACCCCATTGGCCAAAACCAAATAGAGAGGTCACAAAATTGGGTCCAAATTATACTCATCCATTCACCACTCATCATGAAGAAACTATTTTTCTTCATGACAAATCCTATCCCTCCATTTTGAATAGGAGCATCTCCACCCTCCATCCACTCACCACTCCCTATAAAACATCACATCACATCACCCCACCCTCACAACTCACCAACCGGCCCTAATCCCAAGGAAACTAAAAAGAAAACCCCCTCTCTCCCTCTCTCCTCACTCATCCATAATTTCTTCATGCAAGCTTCTTCTTCCTCCATTCTTGTTCTTCTTCTTCCTTTACTTCTTCTCTCTTCTTCTCACTGAAGAAGACCCCCCTGACCGGCCGACTTCACCGACCCCCGCCCGCTCCGGTGCAGCCCACTCAGATGCTGCCCCCCGCCCGCTCCGGTGCAGCTCACTCCGGCGCTACACCCCCCGCTCCAGAGCAGTCGGCCCCAGCCCCGCGGCATCCCAGATCGGCTGTGCACTGCCCACAGCCGCCGACTGTGCTGACTCCTCCCTGACCGGACTGAGCAGCCTCCCAGCCTCCCTGACAGGACTGTGCAGCCCCCTGCCCTGCCGACTGTGCAACAGCCCCCGGTCGACCGTCCAGTCCCGACTACGCGCAGCTCCGGCCAGTAACCGACTTTTTTGCTTCTCCCTGTCCAGTTACTACCACCACCACTACCACCACCATTACATCTTCACCACCACCTCGCTCCGGCCGCTTGGGTATACTCCTCCCCCTCTCTTTATATTTATACATATTATTGGTATATATATATATATATGGGTTGTGTACATAGCTAGGGTTTGGGTTAATAATGTTGTGTAGTGTAGTCTTGAACAATGATGATTAAGGTAAATGTGATTAATGCTAATGATGATTAAGGTTAATGTTGGTTATAATGACTTGAGAATAGGATTAATTTTAGGTTAGGATTTATGTTTACATAAAATTAATATGAACTTTAATGATTTGCACGGAGGTTTGGAATTTGATTTTTGACGAGATGTTATGAATATATTACATGATGGTAAAATCCTAATTTATTTACGGAGAAATAAATTGAGGAGAAACAAGGCTCTGAATTGACTGAACAATGATGAACACCGAGGAGCACGGGATTGATAAAGGATTTATGTGTAGTGTAAAATGCTTAATTTAAATGTATGACTAGTAAGGACAGTAGGTGAATGACTGATTGAGGACTAGTGTGATCGATAATTTAGAAACTGGAAATTTAAGGTGATTAACTTAGGCAGGCACCTAGAGACTGGTAACAACGATATGAAACGAAAAAATTAAAATCATAAACTGTGTTTTGAGGATGGCTTGATGATATAGTACTGATGACTAGATGATTTGACATATCGTACCGATAGCCAACTATGGTCAACCCCCTAGTGTCTATTTCCTGTGAGTCGTAGTTGAGACTGAGTTTAGGTGTAGATGTGTGTCGCATCCCTGCTTGGCGTAGAATAGATTATTGATTTTGGGTTGTATCTATCTCTAGGTACTGCGGGACCTGAGGGCTTGGACGCGGTACCGGGACCCCGTCATCAGCAGCCTTGCGCAGGCAAGTATACCTTGCCTTTGTTGCACTGTTTAAATTCAGTTATTGCTAGTGGCATATTTATTTAATTTAATATTATATAACTATGCGCGTCCGAGAAGACTCGGGTGCAGTCAACGAAAATGTTGACGTTAGGACCTGTATCTGACTTAGTGTCTAGTGGACCCACCTAAAGTTGTGGAGTTATTGGTGTGACTCCCCAGGCCTTGACACATTTCTTACACGTGTTGTGAGTCTCATGTAGGGTACAGACTGGCGTATGTGGTTGGCCACCTGTACGTGTAGGCGTGCGACGGATAGGGAATAACTGCTATTAGCGATACATGATAGAAGACTTAGCAGTTATTAGTAGTCGGAGCATAGAATATTGTGGTACGAAGGTCCAATCCTTGTCCTTGTTTGGTTGTAAGGTTGGACTATTGTTCTAACGATAGACTATGAGCCAGAGCTACGATGCCTCGGCGTAGTAGCTAAGGCGTGTTGTGATACGACATGCATAGATCATTGGGCGGGGAGGACGACTAGTAGACGTATGGGACACCCACCTCCTTTATACAGATACCGCACTCGACGGAGTGATACGGACGTATATATATTGCAGATACCACGTTCTTTAGAGTGTTGGACGTCACTTGTTATTTTTGCAGATACCACACTCTATAGAACGTTGGACGTTATACTATTACAGATACCATGCTCCTCGGAGATGGACGTTATTATTACAAGTGCCCTCGAATGGGGGCATATGTGGCATATATTAGCCAGTCACGACGATTGGTGAATTACGTCAGCATATGTCTAGCCTACACTTTCCCCTGCGCACTATGTTGTCCTCAAATTGCATTCACTTAGATGGCTAGCACACCCCCTTTATTTATTCAGTAATTACTTTATGGCATGCTTCTATGTATCTTGTTACGTCCCTCTGAGGACCTGGTTCCCTTCCAGGTTGTTTGTGAAGTTGCAGGATTACTTCATCTATTCGAGTGTGGACATCATTACAGGTATATTTATATTTCCAGCTATTTCAGTTATGTACTACTTTTCATTTTATTCTGCTTTTATAGCCTAGTGTTTATAGACCTATATTATTCTTCTGGTCTATTCGAGCGGATGTATTATTGGGCTGCAGACTGATTATGCGTATCGTTCTTTCTTGTGATTACTTACCCTGGATTGAGATTTAGATTTAGTTGTTGTATGTTAGAAATAGATTATTTCTTGGATCACTTGACCATGGATAGCGTAAGTGCACTTCGTCGGGTCCATTAAATTGGAAAGCCCTACGGAGTCGTACCAGTTGGCCATTGCCACGTGTCTGGTCCCATAGATTTTGGGAGTGGGGCGTGACACTATTGGATTGAGTTGAATGCTTACATGCTTAAACTGTTTTACAGCTTTCCTTAACATGTCATCCCTATGCCATAAAATGAATCTAGGATTCAACTAGATAGATCACCATATAACTGTTTACATTCACTATTTTACTTAGTGTCGGCTTAGACGAGTAGGTTACCCCGCTCACCAGTACGGCTGTGTACTGACCCACGTTTGTGGGCATTATTTCAGGTACGCAGGTGTAGTGTCACTGCTTGGATATACGGGACATGATGTATGAACTGTAAGTACCTTTGTGGGCTAGAGAAAGAGCAAGAGTATTTCATCGCCTTCGTGGCATTTCATTTGGACCCTATCGAGAGCTTCGCTGTGTATTACTCTGATGTGTGCTTGGTACACAATACTTGACTTTTGTTGCAACTTGGTCGTTTCGATGATAACTTTGGTGTTTGACAACGTCGCCTTGTACGAGCGCAATTCTAGGCTCGTACGACATCATGTCCCGATGAGAACGATTGTCCTGCGGGAGAGCTGCAACGTGGTGATTCACGTTCAGCGGGGACTATTGAGCTTGCGGGAGATTGGGGCGTGACATATATATATATATATATATATATATATATATATATATATATATATATATATATATATATATATATATATATATATATATTATACTTTATGCATACTTTTAATTATTTATAGTGTTGGTTTATATGCGATAGATAAGTTTTCCTCTTGCATTTGCTTTTAGCAAGTATCCTAACTAGGTACTCATAGTTTTTTATATTTTTTCTTTTGACATGGTACATGCATAATCATTCACGTCTATAAGAATGCAATGAGTCGATACTTAGTTGACCGATCGTGGATGTACAATTAACGACATAAGAGTAGGATTGGTTTGACAGATGATTTCAGGATGGACGTTGAGAAATTTCTCAAATACGCCAGTAGTCAATCTTATTTCATGAATTGGAGGCTCATCAAATGCCTTTGTGTCAAATGTCATAATATATCATTCAAAGAGGTAGATCTCGTGAGGGAGCATCTCTACAAGAAGGGTTTTATACCGAACTACAAGGAGTTGATGGCTCAAGGAGAATATTTATTTTTGCAATATCATTCCTCCTTCAACATGGAGGTAGAAGAGTCCACTTTTAGAGATAACTTTGAATATCGACCGCGAAACCTAGCGGGTGAGTTGTTATTTGATGTAGCTAGTCCAAGTTTTGATCCGGAGGATCCGAATCCTGATACGAAGAAATTCTATTATATGTTCAATAATGTCGATACTCCGTTATACCCGGGTTGTGATTCTTATTCTGTCATGTCGGTGGTGATGCGGCTGTTGAACCTCAAGCCTGATTTTAACTTGCCGCAAGAATGCTACAACCGGATAATTTAATTTGTTAGAGAGTTGCCTGAAAACTTCTAAGTCGAAGATGATGATACGAAAACTCGGATTAGGCTACGAAAAGATAGATTGTTGTTGAAACAGCTACATATTGTACTACAAGGAGAACAATGATAAAGATAGATGTATTTTCTATCACGAGGACCAGTACAAACCAATTTGGGGCAAAGAAAAGTCAACTGTCCGAGCAATGTTGCGTCCCTACAAGTGCATATAGTTTTTGTCGATCACAAAGAGGCTGCAAAGGATGTATATGTCCGCAAATATAGTAGAACACAGGACATGGCATAGCAAGGAACGGAAGACGGATGATGGAGAATTATGGATGATGGAGAATTATCTCATTCTTCTGATGGAGGAGAATGGAAGCATTTTGATCGGTGTCATCTTGAATTTGCTGCGGAGTCCAGGAATGTCTGGTTGGATTTATGTTCTGATGGATTCACTCCTTTAGGATAGTAGGGATCTCAGTACTCTTGTTGGGCGGTGATTTTGACTCCTTACAATCTACTACTGTTGATGTGCATGAAGACTCCTTATATGTTATTGACACTTATCATACCCGGTCCAATAAATCTGAAGATGAACATCGATATCTACTTGCAGCCACTGGTGGATGAGTTGAAACAATTGTGGCAGTTCGATATTCAGACATATGATATATCGAATGAGCAGAACTTTCAGATAAGAGCGTCACTCGTGTGGACCATCAATAATTTTTTAGTATATGAGATGTTATTAGGGTGGAGTACTCATGGTACTTTGTCTTGTCTGATATGTATAAAAAAATATTAAGGCATTCCGTCTCCAGAATGGCGAGAAAGCATACTTTTTTTATTATCACCGTCAGTTTCTTTACTCAAATAATTCTAATATTCATTTGTCGATTCATCTTGCATATGAAGCGTGTGTCGGTGCTCCCGTCCATTATCGATGGATGTATCCATTGAGAGGTATAAATTGATTAGTTTGTCCTATTAATTTATTTACTCAAATAATTCTATTATTCAATATATTATCTATAGGTATCTACATCACCTAAAGAAGAAAGTGGACAACAAGGCTTATGTAGAAGCTTCGATATGCGAAGCATATATCATTGAGGAGGTTTCAAACTTCTGCTCCATCTACTTTGATACTCATGACAGAACAAATCGTAATAGAGCCCCAGGGAATGATGACAATGGGATTGATGCACCGAATAGTGTAAATCGTACTATCTTCAATATGGGAGGCAAGCATACAAGTGCGACTAAAGTATGGTGGTTGAAAGACGATGAGTTTGAAGTCGCTCATCGGTATATATTAACAAATTGTGGTCTTGAGGAGATGCTAGATATTGAGAAGTAAGCGACACATCTTTGCTACATATTTTAATTATGTATATGCTTTAAAAAAATTGCTCTAACTATTCTCCTTATTATCATAGTACTTTTAGAGCTGAGGTGAAAATGGAGAGACCTAATATTAATGATGATGATCTTGCCAGAGAGGTTGATAGAAAAATTTTATCGTTGTTCCATAATTATATACAGATCCTAAACATTAAGCTTTCTAAATTTAGCATTCCGACCAATCTTTGTCTAATATTTGTATGATACGTGATATTTCAGGCTTTTCGCCCTGGTGCAGAGTTACAGAACGAACGACTTCGAGCATTAGCTATCGAACCAAGCAAGAGAAAAAAGTGTTGTGATGGATACACCATCAATGACTTCAAATTTAGAACCAATGATAAGCCTATTAATCAATCATTTGTCAATGAGGAGGCTAATTATACAAATAATTCTGGAGTATGTGTGAGGGGTTCAGTCTACAATGAGGATCCAAAATTCGACTATTACGGTATACTAAGAGATATCGTGGTGCTGGAATACTCTTATGAGACAAAAATTGTGTTATTTAAATGTGACTGGTTCGACACAACACCCAAGCAAGGATAAAAAATTGACAACCAGTTTGGGTTTGTTGATATAAATTATAAAAAAAGATATGTAGGTTTCGAACCATTTGTGTTGGCTAGTCAAACGGTTCAAGTGTATTATACGAGCTATCTTAGTAGACGGCACAATAATAAGGATTAGTGGGCTGTATGCAAAACTAAAGCTAGAAACACATATAATATTGGAGATCTAGTATACCAGGAGGATAAGGTGGTCATGTCTCAACCTACATATATGAGTTTGGCCGGTGTTGATGGCATGGAGGTTGATGTTACTGTAGAGGATGATAGAGTTAATGAAAAGATTGACATAGAAGATTTACTTCAAATAGAGGAGAACTCTGATATGGAGGTATCGAAAGAGGAACAAGAATTGGAAGATGAAAGTGATAGTGAAACTGAAAATAAAGAAGTAGAAGATGAAGACGATTCGGAAAATGATTCGGAAGACGATGATGATTCGGAAGATGAAGAAGATTAGTACGTACACACATATGCATTAACTTCGATTATTTATTTATTTAATGATACAGTTATTATTTATTTCATCATCACACTAGTATTTATTTGTTTTACCACACCATACATTATTTTATGATGTCTTGATGTTAGTATTTTTATTTTTTTTATAACACCATCCATTATTTACTGTCAGATTTACCTATGGCGGGACGAGGACGTGTACGACTACAGGTTCATAGAGGATCTTCTTCCCAGCATCCTCCAACTACTCTGGATGCAGGTCGCATACGACCATCCGAGGACGAGTTCGTAGATGCTAAGGATGGTTTATCCCCGCCATATACTCGTTCATCGGTAGGGGGAGCTACTCCATCTCCTGAGCTTTCCTCAACTTCTACCCCTGCCGGTACTCCTGCGACTACTGCGACGGCTAATACACCGGCTACTCCACTAGTTGCTCCTATTGGAGCAAATCTATATCCAGGCCTCCTGGTGGAGCACGGAGTATATGTCCGTCGTCCAAGATTTGCAGATCCTCCTACTCTACCAGTGCGGCCAGCCAATATCGATCGTCCTTAGCTGTGGACCGATGGATCGACGTAAGTATTTATTGTCAATTCACTCATTTATTTATTTATTCATTTTTTTTCTAATTGTATATTGTTTACTTATTTCAGGTTCTTTCCGACCAAGGCTGGCACTGATCTAGGGGACGTCATGCAGGAGAACTTTCATGGCCCTTATATCAACTTTAGTGATATCCGGCTGGATCGACGATTCATTTGACTGGATATGTTGCGGATATGTGTAAAATTTTTATTTAGAATAATATATAATTTTTTGATTAAAGTGCTAAAAAATAGTTTTCTAATTTGCAGAAAAAGTACTGGTGGCCGAATCATAGAGAGTCTGCGATCCGAAAGTGCTACAAGACCGTTGCTAGCAAAAGGTCAAAGCATATGATCAATAATCAGAAGGCGCTGGCGTCACATTCAGGGGATCTTCGCAAGGAGTGGCTCAAGAAGGAGTTCTGGGAGAAGATGGAGGCACGGCCTATAAAGCCAAGTGCGAGAAGGCGAGAGTGTCCCGTGCTAAAGGTGGTCTCCATACTGGTGGATCCATTTCGACCGTCGAGCATTTTCGACGGATGGTCAGTATTATAATTTTTTGCTTGATCAATTTTTGATAATTCTTGTTAATTAATTACTTGAATTTTATAGTACGAGGAGACCATATGAGCCGGGGAGACCCGAAGACCATCGACTTTCTCGCAATCTTCCAGCGGACACACAAAAAAAAGAAAGATGGGAAGCTCGTAGATGAGCGGGCAGCAAAAGCATACGTAAGTTGTGTTTATAAATTTTTGCATACATAATTTAACTATATTTGTTTACCCTAAAAATCTAACATTAACTTTAATATTGTTACCTATGATATCTAAAAACCTTAACTCTAAATCTAACCTACGATATCTAAATTTAACTCTAAACCTAACCTTAGTTGTAGTCAATAAAAAGATTAATCCTAACCTACGATATCTAAACATATTTACATAAATAAATATAGGATACGTATGAGACGTTGGAGGGTGGAGCTGAGAGCAGTACGTCGACTGAGAGAAACGATCGGCAGGTACAAGCTGTCGGGAGAGAGAAATGTGGCAGTGTGTACGGGACTGGATCGTTGGCATCCCAGCCGTCGGTTCTTTTCAAAGCTCCTCCGACGCTCCTCCAGCTCCATCAGAACCCGACCCTGGCGTTCCTTCTGGTGCTATGAGTTTGGAGCAGATCACGACGACTCTGTTAGAGGTACAGAGGCAGGTTAGACAACTGATAGAGTCTCGTGATCCTGAAGCTCCTGCTCCTTCGATGGCTCCAACGATGGCTACTCCAGCTCCTCCGATGGCTCCTCCGGCCCTATCTCCGATTTCTTCTGCTACTCCGCATGTCGTTCCTGAAGATCTACAGCAGTTCATCGCTGTGGTTATGGCGCAAAACATGGCAAGCCGACAGCCGTCGCCGCCTCCACCGTCGACTTGACGTATTTTTATTTTTTTTGATAATTTGACAGTTTGTTGTATGTACTATTTATATAACTTTATATGTTTGGATTATGGTAGTGTATGATAATTTATGGATATGCACTTGTATTTCAGTTCTATTGTATTTAATGTGTTTGATTGTATTTGAATCTCTGATTGATTTTGTATAATGTAACAGGAATATGAAGTAAGTAATTCTATTCTGTAAAGAAAAAATTATGTTTAGCGACGGATTAGCAATGAAAAACTAAAAAATTCCAGGTCCGCGACGGATCTGCGACGCTTTAGCGACGGAAAATATCGTCACTAAATATATCTGGTACCAAAAATGTGACAAATTTGTATCAAAAATAGTCGCTAAATCCGTCGCTATGTTCGTCGTCGTTAGTGACGAATTAGCGACAAAAATTCAGTTTGTGAGCTTCTGAAAATTTTGATAAAAATGGACTCACATTTTTCGTCGCCAATTCATCGCTAATCTGTCACCAAACACAGCGACGTAAATAATACATCGATAATCTGTTACTGAGTTACCGTCGCTAAGTTCGTCACTAATCCGTCGACATGGCGACGGATTATCGACGAAAATGTGGCAGCGACACTTAAATTAGTGACGTCATGTTTCCGTCGCTAATCCGTCGCTATATTAAAATAGCGACGGAAATAGACACTTTAGCGATGAAAAAATTCGTTGCTACAACTCTGTATTTTTCTAGTGATTATATGCATGACATTTTTTTAATCTCGTCATCATGATAAATGATTGATTATAAATACCGAAATGTATCACTCTTAGTTATATCTTGTCCATCTATATGGACTCCTTCCTCATTTCTCTTTGACTTTTGGTTGAAATTATATTTCATATATTATGTTTTCGTTCTACTAATCCTAAATTCTTAGATGTCAAAGTATATATCTCTACACACTTCTATTTTAGCATATAACACTTCTCCTCTTATCAAACAACACAAAATCAACAACAAACACTGTACATCATGGAACCTCCTCTTTCTAGATATGTCTAGTAATTTAATCCATATTATCGAAAAAATGTAAGAGCTCAATGTTGATCCTTCACGTACGCTAATGGTAATAGGAAACAAATTATTATCTCCTCCAATAGCTTGCATAGTCGTCGAAACTCTATCATACATATCCTAATTGTCTCAATAGGCATACTAGGAAGTTGTTTCTTCTTCGATGACCACATTATCTTTCTAGAATCTCGATTATAAGCTTTTTCTGAATCAATAAAAAATCATATGTGAATCTCTCTTTTTCTCTGTGTATCTTTCCATTAACCTTCTTTGGCTTCCATATAGTAGATCTCCTGGCATAAAACTAAATTAATTCTAAAAAAATTTAGTCTATTTTCTTAATCTTTGCTCAACCACTCTCCCATAATTTTACGATATATCTCAAAAGCTTGAATTATATTCTCTACCACTATTAATTATTAACACCTCAATGTCCATTTCACGTTACCTTTCTACATCATATTTATGTCTTAAAACATTCAAAAGCTTCTAACTTTATATTTAAGAGACAAAAAATAAACTTCGAATAATTCTTACCATGAGTCTTAAGAGCATCCACGGTGAGGACATTCTAAACACATATTCTAAATTATTAAAAATTGTGTAAATTCTTACTTTTGGAATGTCCCCATAATATTGGCACACAATGATACATTTCAAATAAATACTCCAAATTAATCTTCTCTTTTTCCTTTATCTTTTTCATCTTTATTTTTCTTCCCTATTTGGTAAGTTTTTTTTTCTCTCTTTTTTCTTATTATTTTTTGTTCTTGTTTGGTTATTTTTGGTGGACCTAACAATTAATATAGAGGAGATATGATAAGCTCCAAATCTGAAGTGTCTTGTATTTTTCTAACAATTTTTAAGTATGTACAAATATCAACTACAATATTCAAATGCTATAAAATTTGACTAAAATTAAAATATAGTAATTTAAACATCTTTCACTGTGCATATGATGACCCACAAATATGAGAGTGAACTTCAAAGAGTTCTTTGCCTTGGACCTTCCGGAAATGGCATCCTGTCAACTTTTAATGTTCTTAGGTAAGGTTCCTACTGTTAGGTTTGATAACAAATCCATGTTAATTATTTGATCTATCAGCACAACCAACAAAGCAGAACTACTATTATTGCAGCCTTGCAGGAAATGGTTTTGACAACATAAGACAATTAATTATGTTCTCGTACAACTTGCCCATGGCAAAAAAACCTTCTCGACTTTCCCAACAGTAGTTCATGCACCTAAAAAGTATACCACTTAATTGTGCTGACGTTAGACTTGCTTTTTAAGCCAATATACATTTTACTTAGAGGGAGAAAGAAAAAAAATAGAGGAGAAAGTGAAAAAAAAAAAAAAAATTTTTAATAAATATGTATTTTATATTGATACTTATATCATCATATTTGTCAATATATTTTTTACATTTATCAATACATATTTTAAGTAAAATGTACATTAATAAATATGTTGATACAAATACCAATATAAAATACACATTTATTAATGTGTTAATATGTATCCTTAGTACACATGTTAACAATGAAAAGTAATGGTGTTTGAAAAATGATGAAAAAAAATGGAAGAGAGAAATTTGAGAGAAAAAAAATATGTGGGACCAATCAAAAAAAAATTCCTTCCAAAAGTGGAAGAAAAATGAAAAGGAATGAGAGAAAATTTAAAAATTTTACTCAACTACCCCTCAAAAAGCAAAACATAAAGTATTATTTGAAAAAACTAAGGACTAAAGAATAATTATATCTCTATCCCACAAACAAATAAAAATTTATTATTCATTTTTCTTTCCTCTACTTTTTCATCATTGGAAAACTAACTTTTACTTCCTCTCAAATATTCCTCTCCCTCCCCCCAAGAAGTTCCCAAACACACGCTTAAGCGAACAATATAGTGAAATTCAATAAAGAAACTGGAGCTATCTGTTTGAAAAGAACCGCGAAAATCTTTCTCCAAACCAAAGAGTATCTGTGAGAGAACCGAGCAATACAACGCACAAACCAAACACCAAACCACAGAAAAATAATCCACGCAGACACAGAAAATTTTGACGTAGAAAACCATTGTGAAAAAAAAAAACACGAGACGATCGGAGTCCAATCCTGAAGAACCTCCACTAATTGAATAAAGAGAATACATCATTTACAAGCTCCTCCCGATCCAACACAGATCACCACAACACTTATGAATAGAAAATAGATCACCACAAAGATAGAAGACAATAAAAAATTACCCAAAATGATCTACTCCTCCGAAACGGCCTCCAATCATTCCTTCTTCTTTCCAAAGTTGCAATGACACTCTTGCCTCATTTTCTCCTCTTTCTTGTAATGATATGTTATGTGTTCGATTATTGATGATTAAGAATTAGGATTAGAAAAACCTAATATATATCCCCTAATCTCGCAGCTAATCCTGGACCGAGGATACGATCCAACGGTGTATAAAACATCTCTGAAATTTCGTTCAGCCCGCCGATCGAACTCGGACCGACTTCGGTTTTGAGGTTCTGGAACACCACATCGAGTTCGGCCCGACTTCGATTTTGAGGTAACTCGAACCGAGTTTGGTCCGAACTATGTCTCCCCCTGTACAGCAGACTGCTCCTCCTTCCTCCCGAGTTTCTTCGACCTCTCGAATGGCTCTCGTCGCCTCCCCGAACTTCTCTGACCACAGACGGCGCTCATCACACTCCAGAGTATTCTCCACATAAGTTGAGAACCCCACCAACTCCAACGCTATCCCCTTTCAAATAGGTTCTTACCGAACAATTTCCATCCAAGCATATTTCCAAAACTCAGTAATGCACATGAAAAAGCGTAACTTCCACTTCGAAAAACAAAGATATCGAGGCTATTCACAAACATAGGTCGGCAATAAAATTTGAAATGGATCGGTGTGTCTTGCACTTCATTTCAAAATTTTGCAAGGCAAAGGATTCAGAGTTAAATAATGACGGTGACAAACTCACATGATAGCACGAACAATAACTGCTCAGTAACTCCAAATAGTTAAATCTAATGAGCAACTTATAAAGCAACAATTGCGAGCAACAACTACGAACTCAACTGTTCACAGGATTCACGAGCGAATGAATAGCTTGGCTTCCAAATTGTTCTCCCTCTCGTGCAACTCGCTTTGTTTTTTATCACCTGTTGTCCCCTGTCTAAATTTGCAGACTGAATTTCCTGCTTAGATGACACCCAACAGAAGATGATAAATAATGCTAATTATTACATAAGAATGATCAAGCCATACTAAATAGCACAGAATGCAGCAATAATACCCATCAAGTCTTGGCCTGGCCCTACTATTTGAAGTACTCTCTAGCAGAAAATAGAATACTATAGACACAGGTTTCCTTCCGATGAGTATGAGCCTCTGTTGTATCCTACTCATATCTTTGTCAGAATGATGGGAAGAAATGAAAGATTCAGTTTCATCAGATTTTAGTGTTGGATGTTTTTTTACTTTTCGACCCATCTTTTCTTCTACTGCCAGTGGATTTGGTTAACAGAAAATTCTAAAGAAGAAAGCATTCAAACTTTTCTGTATTTGTGTAAAAGACACAAAGTTTGAGATATTTTTGAAGACAAACTCAATACGCCTGATAGTAGGGCGTAAATTGATTTCAGTAGATTTACGCTCTTCAATAGGGTGTAATTTTTTTTTTTAGTTTTTAGTTTAAGTTTTGTTAAGTTCAAGTAAAGGTTAAGGGAGGTCTAATACGTTATTGTAATTTTACGTCCTAAATAAAGGTGTAAATTATTATTTTTAATATTTTTTTTTCATTTTACGCCCTAAATGAAGAAGTATATTTTCTTTAAAAAATTTATGATGTAGGTACTTGGACTGATCGTCGACCCAGGACTTCTACGCCAAGGAATCTGTGACGATCGTCTTGTCCAACGGCGTCTAGACGAAATGGAAGCTCAAGGGCCTCCTGATCGGTTGCACGTTCCACTCCTCCGGAGTGAGCTTCGATTCGTCCGACGGCGTGCTGGGCCTCGGCCACAGCAACATCTCGTTCGCATCGCACGCCGTCGCACAGTTCGGGGAAGGTTCTCCTACTGCCTGGTCGACCACCTCAGTCCCAAGAACGCCTCGAGCTATCTAACCTTCGGCACGAACCGTGCGTTCTAGTCAGAGTTGTCGGTTCAAGAAACCAGTCTCATCATCGACCCAAAGCTCGACTCATACTACGGTGCGGCGGTGATCAGAGTCTCCGTGGATGAAGAGGATCTAAAAATTGACAAAATAAGCCATGTTTTAGGGCGTAAATTTACATCTCCCACCCACTTTCTCAACTACTAATTAATTTAAAGCAAAAAAATTAATAACTTTAATATTAGTTTTACTCCCTATAAAAGGGCATAAATTAACAAATAATAAAACTTACACCTTGTAATAGGACGTATTTCCTATATCAATTTTTTTTTTTTTTCATGATATAGAATCAGTGTTTACGCCTTTTATACGGCGTTTTAGGGCTGCCCGTGCAATTAAATCAAACTGTGTCTTTTTACACATTCAGAAAAGTTGAATGCTTTCTATACAATTTTTCTATTTAGTTAAAGGTTTCTTTAACAGGACTTCACCCATCTTTGAGGTTCTCTTCTCCCTATTCACAGCAGCTACTTGAGTATTGCTGTCCTTTCTAACAATAAAAGTACATTTCTCAAGCTTTTCATGAATTCTGTTGCATACCTCGTCTATATCATTCGAGGGAGGTCCTTTTGGATCTTCAGAAGATTCAGTAGTACTCGACTCTCTGTTGTCTACACCAGAGAAGGGGTGATCAAACCGTACTCAGAACATGCCAGTAACATGCAAGCATAAATGGCATTCCTTGCATTCTTAACAAAAAAATGGGTTACCAAAAAAACGATTTAAGGTCATCAAAAAAGAGTTAGAAGAAAGAAAAATTGGCAAACCTCCACAGGAACCCCATTATGATGTGTGCGGGATTTGTTTATGAAACCCTGAATCCTCACAGTGATTCCATCTGCAGTCTCAAGAGTGTAAGCATCAAATCTCTTTATAATAGGTGCAGAGTTAAAAACTCTCGTTGCATGTTGCCTGTACAAAGAAAAGATTAAATTAACTTTTGGTAGAAACATGCATGGGAATTCTTTCACCATGAACCTAGAGAACACAACATCAGTACCATAGCAACATGGTAAATTAACAAATAAAGAGCCAAAGGAGAAAACGGAGTTTCTCTCACTCTTTTTGAAGCTATCTAAAGGCTGCTCTCCATAAGAAGAAGACAAGCCAGATGCCAACTAAATGAAAATCAAAGTAAAAACTGTCCCTTATCTTTAAAAAGTTCTTCAGAAGACTCATAATAGCTTTAACTGATTGGCACAATTAGGCCCTTTGTTACATGCTCTCAACCCCTAGAAGTTACTTTAGTTTTGCAAGTAGTCTTGTGCAGATGGGGAGAAATATTAGAGCCATTGGCCCACACACAAAGTTTAAATGGAGACAACAAAGCTCTGTGTGGAAGGTTTTCTATAACCAAAGAGAGAAACTCCAAGCAAGGATAACAACCAAAACAAACAACTCATGTCAAATATTAGCCAAAAACCTCCATCCATTGAAGCAAGGATCACATAGAAGTGCTCACAGAAGGGCTTAAATGTCAAATGCTACAAAACATCAAGACCTCGCTAGGAAATAACATGAACATCTTCTAGCAAAAAAATGAATCTCTACCATAAGTCATTCTTCAGCTCCCTAAGGTACAGGAGTTTCGGGTTAAGTAATGGAAGGAAGCATTTGTGGGCATTCTTGGATACGCTTACGAGTGTCCTTTGCCAATAACATTTTTCTAGTTGGAGTTCCATATTCGGTTAGGCATGCCCTTCACCTAAACCATTTAATTTTCCATGTAGGTACAAATTCAATATGCCCTTCACCTAAACCATTTAATTTTCCATCTAGTTGGAGTTCCATATTCGGTTTAATACGATACTGAAGAATCGGGATTAGCTAACTAAGGTAGTACGCTTAGTTCTGAATTCAGTCGGCATGACCAGTGGCAAAAGACTTGGGAACAATTTTAAGCCGATCTTGTTTCTACGTCCATCCCCATGGATTTCGGATCCATGCGGGCTGATAAAAGCATTGTGTTATATTGGAATTGGGTTCCTAAGTCTATACCCGTAGATTTGGGATCAATTCCAGCCTAATGTCAATGAAAATTGCAACTAGACTCGAAATCGTGTTTTCGAAACATGATTTCGCTATTTGGTTCATGGAACTTGCGCAAGAACTTAGAAGGTGTACCTCCAAGTTCCCTTGTACGGTATGGAGAAGTTGCAAAAGTTGTATGTGTTCTCCCAGTTCCTTGGATATAAGTTTCAAGCCAAAAATGAAGGAACTTAGAAAACTTATGTGTAGAGAGAGGGAAAGGTGGGCCCCAAGCTTGAGTCCTTCGGGTTCCAAGTTTAATTTTTCCCCTACATAAACACAAGAAGTCAAGTAAGAGGGAACAAGAATTTCGAGAACTTGGTAATGGGACCCATTATATAGTTCCTTGTGTTCTTTATTTTCTCCAAGTTTCATAGGTTCCAAAACACCAAAATGTCCTAAAAAATATTACTTTTGTATAGTGTAGGAAGCAAGGCCACTCCAAAACGTCATACCATGTCCATGATGAAGCATGTCAAACATGTATTGGACAATACCTAAACTATCCAAAATACACTAGGACATGCCATAGCTGCCTTGACCATGTCGTCGTGTTCGTAATGTGTCGTGTCGTGTTGTGTTCGTGTCTGTGTGCATCCTAGCCTACGGTAAAACTCAAAACATACCAAACAAAACTGATGGGTCTCCATCTATGTTGTAAGGACACGAAAAAATGGTGCCCGTATCAGTATTGTATCGTGCCCGTACCTGTTGTTGGTGTTTTTGCCTTTGGACTAGTAAAGATAGTCCCACATTGGCTACACCACCAAGTGGGTATCTCAATATAATACTTTGTATGAGTTGAAGTGTGCACATAGAGTGTGGTAGGGCACATGGGTGCTATGTGGGAGTGTTTTCCTAGGAGAAAAAATAATTAACTCCTCATGAAAGCATTTATGCTTTTTGTCATGTTCTTGGAATTATTTCCATAGGAGCTAAGCCCCAAGACTCGGATTCGGATCGGATTCAGACTCGGGCTCAATGGCGCAAAGTGGCATTTTGTTGACGCACTTAGCACGTCAGCATCGGCGCATGGCGCTTGTGTGCATTTGATGCGCTCGGTTATGCGCGAGTTGCATGAGCGGGCCGCATGAGCCGGACGCATGAGTGGGTTGCATGAGCCGGACGCATGAGCTGGCACATGGGCTGTCGCATGAGCTGCTGCGTGCACTGCTAAGTGCGCGGCTGCTGCAGCCTGTTGTATGAACGGCTGCATGGGCGGTTGCTTGCATGGCCGATGCTATCAGATATATTTGAACGGTTATGAAAAGATATGGTCGGTTATTCAGATCCGTTTTTTGTAGTATTTGAATTAATTTGTTCCTATCTTTGTGGGATTCAAATTAAAGTTGTTCCTATCTTTCCGTAACTAATGAGGGGCCACCTCCTCTATAAATACCCTTTTCGTGCCTCCATTGAGGACTAACTTCGAAATAGAGGAGACGAAGAGAATTGTTGCAGCCGCCATTGCAGTCCAGGAAGTTCGTGCGAGTCCAAGTAAGGAGGTGACAACGAGCGTTCCAGAAGTTCTTCGTGAACTTGCGGGTTCCTGGAAGCAGATCATGTGGAACGAATCTTGCTTTGAGCAATGGTGATCTTCATCACCCCAACAAGCATATTCCCTTCTTCTCCTTTCTCCTTTCTTCTGCTAGTTGTAGTTCCGTTCTGTCCATCTGCATCTGCGAGTGCAAGGAAGAACGTGAATTTTATTTTTTCTGATTCCTTTGTAATCTTAAGAGCAAGTTGTAATCTGGATCTTTATATTGTTCTTCGTAAAAATCGAGAATAGTCAGAGTGAAAACTTTTGTGTGAACCTCCGATCTCGACCACGCGTTCTTCCATTTTTTGTTAAGCCTCGGAAATAACAATCTCAAAGCAAGATCCGAGAAATATGGAGAACAACCGTGCGAAACTTCTCGACACTAGTTTTAACAAACTTGAGAAGTTTGACGGGGATCATTACAATGCTTGGAAGAGGAATGTCTGCTTTAATCTTCAACTCGCAGAGGTGGACTACGTTCTGACAGAACCAGAGCCGATTGTTCCAGACGGTGATGATGCTACTGTTCAGGCAGTTGCTTCTACAACTGCTAAGCAGAACAAGTGGAGAAGAGACAACAATCTTTGCAAGCTGTTGATTCTGAACTCCATGGAGGATACTCTGGCAGAGTCATACAGCAAGACGGACCATGCTAAGGTCGTCTGGGAGTCCCTAGATAAGCATTACAAGGCGGATGAGAACCGCAACAAGATTCATGTGACTGAAAATGTCTGAAACATGCGATTTGAGGACAACAAGACTATGTTGCCTCAAGTCAAGGAGTTTCTCAAGTTACGTCAAAAACTTGAGGATGATGGCATGCCCTTAATCGACGCCTTTGTCGTAGAGAGTATTGTGGCCAAGCTTCCGTCAGGATAGAGAAATTTTATCTCGGACATGCACCGGAAGAAGATGCAAGTTAGCCTTGATCAACTACTGCACAACATCCATGTTGAAGATGAGTTGAGGGCTCAAAACAAAGTGGACACGTTGTCCAAGCAGTTGGCAAAAGCCAACTTGGTGCATGCGGGCGACTCCAAGGAAAAGCAGAAGGCTTGTCACTACAAGAAGGACTTCAACCATCTCAAGGTGAAGTCGGCTTCGTTCAAGTCGAAGTCAAAGCCCAAGTAAGATATTACTTGCTTTAATTGTGGCAAGAAGAGCCACTATCGGAGAGACTGCAGATCCAAGCCCAAACAGACAGAGCAAGGTTAGCCTAACAAGGTTGCTATGATTGCACAGGTTGTGACGACTGATGTTGACACTGACTGGTGGGTGGACACTGGCGCATTCTGCCATGTTTGCTCGAAGGAGTTGTTTACCATCTACAAGCCTACATCTGAGAAAGTTATGGTGGCAAATCAGGCACAAGTTGAAGTACTTGGGACCGGAACGGTGGTACTAAATCTGACTTCGGGGAAGTCGTTGACGCTTCAGGATGTGAAGCATGTACCGGTAATAGCCAAAAATCTGGTCTCGAAAAGTGTTTTGCAACGCATGCTTGAGGATGGACATCAATGCTGGACAGATGGTGATGTCGTATAAAGGAACATACTTCGAAAAAGCATTTTGTTCCGAATGGATGTTCAAACTTCAGCTTGTAACTCCTGTAAATAATATTAATACAGTCTCTTCTTCTGGTTACTCTCTTGAGTTATGGCATAATAGACTAGGACAAGTTCACTATAAAAGGATAAACAAGATGTCTAGTCTAGGGCTTATCTCCAAATGTGGGGGTAAGGAGGTGGAGAAGTGTGAGATATGTGCGCAGACAAAGATCACAAGAAAATAGTTCAAACTGGTTAGCCGAAGCACAGATCTTCTGGAGTTGGTACACTCAGATATTGTGACTTCAAACAGTTCTCCACAAAGGCCAGGATGAAATATTTTATTACATTCATCAACGACTACTTGAAGTATGCGTTCGTCTATCTGCTCAAGTCAAAAAATGAAGCGTTCGTGAAGTTCAAGGAGTTCAAGGCTGAGGCTGAACGTCAAACAGGGCAACGACTCAAGAGACTCATAAGTGATCGAGGCGGAGAGTATAGGTTTATTGAATTCGCATCGTCCTGCAAAGAACATGGAATTGTCAATGAGACAACTGCTCCGTATTCTCCTCAATCAAATGGAGTAGCTGAAAGGAAGAATAGGACGTTGACAGAGATGATGAACTCAATGTTGTTAACTGCAGGTCTTCCAAACTTCTTATGGGAAGAAGCTGCGCTTACAGCTACGTTCATTCTGAACAGAGTGTCGTACGCAACTTTCGATGTCACTCCTTATGAACTTTGGTTCAAAGTCAGACCCAACTTGAATATCATTCGAGTGTGGGGGTGCCTGGCGTATGTGAAGCTTCCAGACTTGAAGATTCAAAAGCTGAGTACGAGGACTACCAAGACCATCTTCCTGGGATATACTGAAAAGAGTAATGCTCGGAGGTTTCTTGATATTGAGTCAAATCATATCATCGAATCTCGCGACGCATAATTCTTTGAAGATAAGTTTGCAAGGCACAAGAACATTGTTATCGTAGATATTTCGGATAATAGTGTGAGTGCACAGGAGGGCAACACTTCCAATAAAGATGTACTACAGGAAGAAATTGTCATTCCAGAGTCAACGTTCGAACCAGAACTCGCAGAGCCGATGTCTAAGCGAGTAAGGAAACACAAGTGACTTCGGAGATGATTTCGTCGACCTATAATGTGGAAGCAAATTCGCTTACCTATGATGAGACGATGAAGACCAGAGATGCTTTCTGGAAGGAGGCTATCAATGATGAGTATAATTCAATAACCTCCAACAACACTTGGGTGTTGGTCGATCTACCTGAAGGAACAAAATCGATCAGATGCAAATGAATCTTCAAGAAGAAGATGAAGGCCGATGGAACTGTTGACAAGTTCAAGGCAAGACTGGTAGCCAAAAAAATTTCTCAGAAGCAGGAGATCGACTACTTCGACAAATATGCTCCAGTAGCGCGGATGACGACCATCATTATGTTGATTGCTCTAAGTGCAATTTACAAGCTAGTCATTCATCAGATGGATGTTAAGACAACATTTCTGAATGGAGAATTGACCGAAGAGATTTACATGCAACAACCAGAAGGATTTGTCATCAAAGAGCTTGAAGACAAAATCTGCAAGTTGGTAAAATCATTATACGGTCTGAAGCAAGCTCCCAAGATATGGCACGAGAAGTTTGATAAAGTCATTAGATCAAACGGCTACAGGGTCAGTGAAACGGACAAGTGCGTTTACACTAAGTTCGCTGACGGGAGAGGAGTCATCATTTGTCTATACGTAGACGACATGTTAATCCTGGGTACGGATCTAGCACACGTCACTGAGACAAAGAAGTTTCTCTCATCTAAGTTCAGTATGAAGGACTTAGGGGAAGCTGATGTTATCCTGAGAATAAAGATCATCCGGACAGACACTGGAGTGGCGTTGTCATTGTCTCATTATATTGAGAAGATGCTCACACGCTATGGATATCAGGATCTTTCAGGGATCGGAGCGTACATGTGTGACAAGAAGCTGAAGCCAAATCCAAGAGAAAGTGTCAGGCAGCTGGAGTACTCAAGCGTCATCGGGAGTCTGATGTATGCAACAACTGCCACAAGGCCTGAAATAGCTTTCACAGTAGGGATGCTAAGTCGGTTCACGAGCAATCCAAGAGTGAGGTACTGGAAAGCTGTGAAGAGAGTGAAGAGATATATCAAGAGGACTCAAAAGTATGCACTGCACTACAACGGTTATCCGAGAGTGGTGGAAGGTTTCAGTAATGCAAGCTGGTGTTCATAAGTAGAGAGCAAAAGGTCTACAGGAGGATACGTCTTCTCCGTGGATGGAGCAGCTATATCGTGGAAGTCGAAGAAACAAACAATGCTCTCTCATTCCTCGATGGAATCTGAGTTCTATGCACTGGCGGCTGCAGCAGATAAAGCAGAGTGGCTTCGGGAGCTCATGTATGATCTTCCAGTGATGGGTGTGTAGATTTCGGCGGTACCGATTTACTGTGCCAACCAAGCGACTGCAGCGGTGGCATCAAATGATCTCTTCAATGGTAAGAAGATGACTGTGCGATTGAGGCACATGGCAGTGAATGATCTTATCAAGACTGAGTCATTGCCGTGATTGATGTTCGGAGCCAGAAAAATCTGGCCGATCCGTTCACCAAAGGTCTTAAGCGCCAACTGGTCGAGGATACAACAATCAAGATAGGCTTGAAGACATTCTGACATTGTGTCTTTGTAATCTTACTATTTAGTTTTATGCTATTAGTTCAAAGAGAAATCTAGTAGGCATCTAGCTATTGGTTTAAGGGAGGCTCATTAACTGGAAGAATATCAAGAACAGTAGGTAGACATTGAGGGGTTACGGACCCAGAACCATTAATGTCTACTAATTGTTCTTTTGTATAGAACAAGTCATGTGGGAGGATGGCTTAGATGCCTCAATGAGTTCTCAGACATTTTGAATGTCTTGTGTGCTTAACAAGAAGCACGGTACCGCAGCACTACAAAGGAGTGTAAGGTCTCCGTGCTACAGTGAGTGATACTACCAAGAGGTTCCTCGGTAAGGGTAATGTCTCGGCTTTGCGAGCGTAAGGTCTCCATGCTATAGTGGGTGACACTACCAAGAGGTTCCTCGGTAAGGGTAATGTCTCGGCTTTGCGAGCCATGTCATAGCGGCGTAGCACCACACATAGGCAGGTAGCCTAATGCTGTAGAATGAAGAGTGTAGGCAGCATTACAAAGAGGCCGGTGTCCTCATGTTACAGTGGTGTGACACCACAGAGGTAAAAGATGTAAATTCTCGGCTACGCGAGCCATGTCACAGGACGTAACACCGCAAGGAAGCGCAAGGCTTCATGCTGGGTAGTTTGGCACTACAAAGAGACTGGGACCTCATGCTACAGTGGCATGACACCACGATGAGGTTTAGCCTCGGCTCTGGGCCATGTCATAGCGGAGTAGCACCGCAAGGAAGCTCGAGGCTTCATGCCAATGACTCTTTAAAAGAACTCACCTAGAGTGTATGAAAAAAGATATAGGTCGTCTCTTGAGAAAAAACTTGTAGACGTCCAAAATACATACACCGAAACCAGACGTGCACATGGCCTTTAATGTTCAACCGGAAGTACGGCTGATATCATTGTGTGAGTGAAAGAATTGCAGCTATGGTGCAGAATTCAAGGCTTAGTTCATTCTAGTATCATACTGTTGTTCGACCGATGCAGAAAGATTCAAGTCGAAGCGACATCTATCCTAATGCATGATGGACAGTCACTGTGGGAAACGCTCAACCTATATATATTGAGATATGTGGGAGATTGGTGTTTTTGTCTTTGGACTAGTAAAGATAGTCCCACATTGACTACACCACCAAGTGGTTATCTCAATATAATACTTTAAATGAGTTGAGGTGTGCACATGGGT
The DNA here is from genome assembly GCA_036927795.1 of Iris macrosiphon. Classification (NCBI taxonomy): domain Eukaryota; kingdom Viridiplantae; phylum Streptophyta; class Magnoliopsida; order Asparagales; family Iridaceae; genus Iris; species Iris macrosiphon. The sequence continues at coordinate 227,478 of JAYESA010000351.1, forward strand.
GTGGTGGGACACGTGGGTGCCATGTGGGAGTATTTTCTTAGAAGAAAAAATAATTAACCCCTTATGAAAGGATTTATGCTTTTTGTCATGCTCTTAGAATTATTTTCATAGGAGCTAAAGCGACTCAGACTCAGGCTCAAGGACCCAAAGTGACGCTTTGTTGACGCACTTTGTACTTAGCACGTCAGCATTGGCGCATGGTGATTGTGCTCATTTGATGCGCTCGATTATGCACGAGTTGCATGCGTCGTTGCATGAGTCGGCCGCATGAATTGGACGCCTGAGCGGGTTGCATGAGCCGGACACATGAGCCGGACGCATGAGCGGATCGCATGAGCGGACGTATGAGCGGCCGCATGAGCCGGCCGCATGAGCTGGGCGTATGAGCTGGCCGCATGAGCTGGCCGCATGAGCTGCTGCGTGCGCTGCTAAGTGCATGGCTGTTTTACTACTGTATGAACGGCCGCATGGACGGTTGCTTGCATAACCGCTGCTATCAGATATATTTGAACGGTTATGGAAAGATATGGTCAGTTATTCAGATCCGTTTTTTGTGGGATTTGAATTAATTCGTTACTATCTTTGTGAAATTCGAATTAAAGTTGTTCCTATCTTTCCATAACTAATGGACGGCCAGACTCCTCTATAAATACTCTCTCCGTGTCTCCATTGAGGACTAACTTCGAAATAGATGAGACGAAGAGAGTTGTTGCAGCCGCCATTGCAGTCCAGGAAGTTCGTACAAATCCAAGTAAGGAGGTGACAGCGAGCGTTTCAGAAGTTCTTCGTGAACTTGCTGGTTCCTGGGAGCAGATCGTGTGGGACGAATCTTGCTTTGAGCAACGGTGATCTTCATCACCCCAGTAAGCATATTTCCTTCTTCTCCTTTCTCTTCTCTTCTGCTAGTTGTAATTCCGTTCTGTTCGTCTACATCTTCGAGTGCAAGGAAGAACGTAAAGTTTGTTTTTTCTGATTCCTTTGTAATCTTGAGAGCAAGTTGTAATAAGGATCTTTATATTGTTGTTCGTGGAAATCGAGAATAGTCATAGTAGGAACTTTTGTGTGAACCTCTGATCTCGACCACGCGTTCTTCCATCTTTGATTATGTCTCGGGAATAACACTTGTATCCACGTTTATATTCGTGCAACATAGGTAATTACAATGTACCTATTTGAAGATGCATGTACCTTGCACCCGTATCGTGTCATTATCTGTGTCCGCATTCGTGCAACATAGGTCTCCATAGAAGCATCCAATCCTAAATTCTCTATTGCCAAAACAAAATCAACATAATTTGACCATAACTGAAGTGAAGATCAAAACAAACCCTCTTGTGTTCAGCCCACCAACGGCCAACCTCTTGCCATCGACACCGGTCTCGGCTCCGAACAGCCACCAATCGAACAGCAGGACCTGCAGAATAGAATATATATATATAATTTATTTATTTATTTATTTATTTATTTATTTTCCCTCGTAACCGTATATCTTCTATTTTATTCATATATATCCATATCAAATTATAATTAAAATATAACTAAATTTTGTTTAAAATACAAATATATATATATTTAAAAAATCTTAATTCATATAAATTTTTTAATTAAATTTTTTTTTCAAAAAAATAAGAAAGAAAGAGAGAAATTATTTTATGTTGCACATAAAATTACTAGTATATATGAAATTTTTTTCAAATATAATATTATATATACAATTTTATATATATATATATATTAGTTAAATTTGACAAATAAATAATTTTGATATCTATTTTTTTTTAAATCAACAGATAAATAATATTACTTTTCTTACATATATTCTTTTATAGATAATTGTTACAATCTAAAATGTAGTATCCAAACAATTAACAAATAGATAATATCACATCTATTATAAAAAAGTAGAAGATAATATTACTTTTCTTACATATATTCTTTTATAAATATATATTTTCATATACAATTTTATGTTTGTAGTGCACAACACACGCACAAACCCCAACCCCAACCCAAATTAAGGGAATTTATCAGGCCACTACAAAGTTTACTCAGGGCTAGCCCAGGATTGGGGCTAGCCTATTAATGAACAAAGTTTACTCACACTAGCCCATTTTTTACTCATACTAGCCCACCCCCACCCCCCTAATCTTCACCGTAGTTCTCCTCCCTCCTCCCTTTCTTGCCGGAGCCCTCCTCCTCCGCCTCCTCCCCCGTCCTCCACCGCCGCCTCCCGTCGTCGTCGCCGCCTCTGCCTCCTCCCCCGCCTCCCGCCGCCTCCTTCCTCTCCCGTTCCTCCATCTCGTACCCCCTTTCGGTGCTCGACTACCTCGGCACCCGTCCGCCGCGCCGCTCCTCCCTCCCCTCCTTCCTCCGTCGCTACCACCAGGTCCTCCACTCCGCCGCCGGAAGACATGAATAATAACATAATGACAAAGAAAAATAACATCACACAGAAAACCAAAAATAAAATAAAATAGAAGAACTGTCAAAATTTGACATATATGTTGATTTTTAGTCTACCGACAGTCCTAAAAATTCAACATATATTTTTATGACTGTCAAACTTTTGACAGTCCTAAAAATATATGTTGATTTTTTAGGACTGTCAAAATTTTGACAGTCCTTCCAATTGGTAGGACTGTCAAAATTTTGACAGTCCTAAATTTATTTTTTGTTAATTTATTTTGTTAATTGGTGGGGGGACCAATTTATTTTGTTAATTTTATGTTTTATTTAAGAAAATATATTTTAACGAAATAAAATTAAAATAAATTAACAGTAAATTTACTGTATCGAAATTTTAAAATTAACAAAAAAATAAAATAAATTAACTCAGTTGTCGATATGTATCAAAATTTTAAAATATTCCAAATTTCTATCCTTAAAATTTGTTAAAGTATTCTGTTATTTAAAATAGTAAATTTATTATTGGTACATTAAATATTTTGTAAAAAAAAATTACCAAAAGTCAAATTTGGAGGTCGAAACATCATTTTTTTTGCGATTCTAAAAATTTGGGAAGTTCGTCAAACTGTGAAACGTTTATCCCGAAGTATTTTTCCATACGATCATTTTGGCACAAACTGGACCTTGTTTCGATCTCCCAGTCAAAAGTTATGATACTTTAAAGTTTTATATTTTATTTTTTTGTCTGTAATATGTACGTCTTACTTCGGATGAAAATTCTCTCTACACGAATTGTGTTACTCTCGTCGAAAACATACAAATCGACCTATTGTGTGACGAAAAACGATTTGAAAACAAATAGTTATGGACGTTCGAAGTCTGATCGACGGCAGACGTAATATTCGTACGGTGTGTGTATATATATATATATATATATATATATATATATATATATATATATATATATATATATTTGGTTCAATGATAACATATTTTATTTTGGATGTTAAACTAAATAAAAAAAATCAAAATCCAAAACTAACTAAATAGAAAAAAACAAAAAACAAAAATTCTGACAATTATAATGAGGACTGTCAAAATTCTGACAATTATAATGAGGACTGTCAAAATTTTGACAGTCCTCATTGTTTGTGGGACTGTCAAAATCCTGACGGTCCTAGTTTTATATAAAATTTTCAGTGGATTAAAATTAGGACTGTCAAAATTTTGACAGTCTACATAGCTTATGGGACTGTCAAAATTATGACAGTCCTAAAATTTTTGCCAGTCCTTCCAAGTGGTAGGACTGTCAAAATTTTGACAGTCCTGATTATAACAGTCCCAAGTGAATTTTGGTGGCAAACTTGTAATTATCAATTATAAAAATTTGGGCTAGTCCCAAGCAACTTTAAGAGTGATAAACTTGTAATTTTGAAAAAAAAAATTGCATTGGACTAGCCCCAAGTAATAAGTGTAGTGCCCTTATAAATTCCCCAAATTAACCTAAATAAAACCTCCAACCCAAGAGAGGAGGAAGCACAACCATGGCAAAAGACAAACCCAAAGCCGCAAAGAAAAGGAGCCCATCCAAGAAAACCAACTCCGAAAACCGCTTCAAAAGGAAGAAGAGCAATAGCTCTAGAAACCCTAACCTCATCCCTCTCGGAAAGAACCCACTCCTTCCCGAGAAGCCCACGGAGAAGAAGGAGAAGAGGAAGAAGAAGGAGAAGGAGAGGGGTAGTTCTGGAAAGAGCGGCAACGATGGAAGTTCCGTCGTCGTCTCCGCTTCTCCTGCCGCGGAGCAGCTCCGGTTCTTCATTGGCCAGTACGAGAGCGCAAACGGGATGAAGCTGTCCCCTCTCGAGCTGGAGGGATTCAGAGGTGAAAAAAGACCTCTCTTTTTTGGCTTTTTAACAAACAGTTTGTGTACAAGCAACATATTCGGCAAGGCCACACTTTGCTTCCAGGAAAATGAACTGACCCATCTGATCATCAATGGGAATGATCTTACCCATCTGATCATCAATGGGGCAAAAATTATGCGAGTGCTAAGAATAGTTGGTTTATGGTAATTAACAGTCAGTTGGGTACATATTATGTAAAAGGTTTTGATTTTGCTAATTAACAGTCATTTACAAATGCATATTGAAGTTTTTTTTTTTTTTTTGAGGGATTTTGCTAATTAGCAACCGGAAGTGCATACTTAAGTGACCCATGTGATTATCAATGGTGAGGGTTTTAAGAAATTTCAAATGAAATAATGTTAGTTTGGAAATATTCAATTAAGATGATACTTTAGTGAAATAACATTAATGCGATTTCATTAGTAAAATTGTGTTGCTAAAATACTGACTTCAGTTAAAGTACTGTTTTGTGTACTTGAAATTGTAATGTGGTTTCATTTGAAATCGTGTTTTGAAATGCAATATAAAAAAAGAATGGTAGTTTGTGTTGGGATTAGAGATGCTCAGTCGACGTCGATACCACAAAGATCCCACATAGAAACACGAGATGAAACAAAGATCAAACACATGATAGGTGGTGGCTATTGCCACCTGGACAAGTCCCGACCTTTTCTTAGATGAAAAGATTGCAACACAATTGTGTTGACTCCCTTGTCCTAAGAGTCGATCCCTTAACAATTCTCAAGAGAAAGATACATAGATGAAATCAGCTAAATAATCCAACTCCTTACACATGATACCTCTCGCATAGTAATGGTTGCATGCCGTCAGACGGTGAAGATCTCGACCTGACGGAGTAGATGCCGCTCCTCCAAAATCCTTCCTCCTCCTTGAAGTGCAAGAACCTAAGAGTCGTAGATCTCTTAAAAATTTGGTGAAATCATCCTTGAACTCTATGAGAGCATGCTTTGGAAATCCCCTTTAGCCTCCTCTTTATAGGCAACTAAGAAATCCTAATCAACATTAGGAAATCCTGACTTATCCCCTAAGTCAGCCCAAAACAATGTGAACCGTCGAAAACTGATAAAAAAAAATCCGGATCCTGCAAAATACCACAAAACCGCCTCGACCGGAATTATGGTTTACCCAGTCTAGAGTTCCTATTTTGGCTTACTTTTTGTGATGGAAAGTCCGGAATTCCTGTCCATATTGGTTTGGCTCAGACCGAAATTTCGGTCCCACTGTTTTGGTAATGTTCGACCTCGGCCGACTCCACGACGCTTCTCCGTCGATTCTGCGACTACTCCTAACTTCCATTCACCTCGAATCAGGCTGAATTTCCATTAGTTTGGTAAAAAGTTTCGGAAGTACACCATTTTTTGGGGCTGCATATAATGGTAATAAAATTTGATTTGCTAATTAAGAACCATTTACAAGTGCATATTAAAGTAACAATTGGATTTTGGTATTTTTAGTTGTATGCTATGTTTTTCTCCTTAATATTAAAAGTGAATTTCAAGAATCATCGTTGTTAATTGATATATGAACTTTTTTCTTTTTTACATCAATTTATATGTGAACTGTAAAAAGTCCTTGTGAGAAAAGGGTATGCTAAAGCACTCTGAAATGTTTGCAGATACATGCATGGTTGAGCTGCCTCAAGGAGTGGATCAGGATGTGAACAATCTCAGTCAGCATATGAAGGCTACTTCTGGAGCATCATGGAAAAAGATTCTGTGCGAGGAAAAGCTTTCAGAGGGAATCACTGGGGGGGCTCCAGCAATACTTGTTATCAGCATATCTGCTCTGAGATCTTTGGAGCTTCTGAGGTGATACTATTCATGACCTTTTTGACACCAAGATTTAACTGATCTAAATTGGGGAAACCATGTAAATGTGTACTTTTTATCGAAGAACTTTAATCAGTCCTTATTACATAGTTATGATGTGGTTTGAGGTGAAAGGAAAGTCTTGGAATATTTTCCAAACTTGGTGTTGGAGTTGCCTCTTAGATTTTCATAAAATCTGGCTATATTAAATAATGGGGTTAATTGCACTAACCTCCCCTATGTTTTACGTTTATTACACGGGGTACCCTTATTTTGAAAATATTGACACGGGGTACCCTTATTGTGGGCAAAATAAGGGTGGTTAGTGTAATTATCCCTTTTTATTATTTTCAAAATAAGGTTACCCCGTGTCATTATTTTCAAAATAAGGGTACCCCGTGTAATAAACGTAAAACATAGGAGAGGTTAGTGTAATTAACCCTAAATAATGTGAAACATATGCACCATGTGCCTTTTTCAGAGAAATGGAGACACTATACCAAAATCAGTGTTATGTCCATGTCTGACATGACACGGACACTCCGTTTCTCTAAGACACCAAAATTGGTATAGTGCCTGTGTTGTCATGTATGTATTACTATTATCTCGTGTCATCTTTGTGTTTGTTGAACATACTGATCTGGTGATCCATACAACAAACCGTGCCATGCCATTTTAGTTTATGATATGATAATTGGCGTCGAATGAGAAAAAAATAGTTTCTTTGTAAGCTGACTTTATGTATCCATATACCAATTGTTATGTTTTCTTCTTCTTCTTTTTCTGATTGATAACTAAATGGTGCTAAATACTAATTTAAAAAGTAGAAAATTTGTAGAAGTAACATGCTTAAGATAGCAATAGTGCACTTCCCTCTCACTGGTCTCTGACTAGTTGTGGACATCAGAGTCCTGACAAATAGATCTATAACTGTGAAAAAAACAAATTAGGTTTTCGTTTTATTTAGGTTTATTGTTATATTTTCTCGGTTTTGTCTAGAACTTTTGTCTGCAACAAAGATCATTTCTCCTAGGACTTGGGAGGTTCCTCTGCCAGACTAATTGTATAGGTTTCCCACATGCCGACTCGCTTTCATGGTTCTATGGAAAGACACTTGTCCAAAGATTCCCTGCATACACACCAACTAATTACTCTTGACTGCATGTTGCCAGTAGGTTTTAACATTGTCGTTCATTCCCTAGCATACACACCAACTAGTTGTTAGTCTTGACTCTAT